>JAPZEA010000004.1:15242359-15252657 GCA_029783685.1 Heniochus monoceros | reverse complement strand
GCTTTTCTGTGTGACTTGGAGACATGTCATCTTCTGGAAGCGGTGGGGAGTCTGTCAGTCACAGCCATGGTGTGTTTTAATCATCTCTGTCCCACTTGGAGATGCGCTGACGGTTAGAGTGAGGGTTCCCTCCCCTGGACAATACCAGTATGCTCGAATCTCATACACTCTGATGTCAGACGTAGCAACCAGTTAAGAAATATGAGACGTTTCTTCCTCAAGTTAATCCTACAAATTCAATGGGGGAATCAAGCCACGTCTGGTGAATTTGAAGACATATCACAAGTGTGTTTGAAGGTTTTTGTGATCTTTCAAATGATATGACAGCTGGAAGGAGATTGGCAACAAAATAGCAGGAGTTTGTCACTATAATAAGAGAATGAAGCTGATAGAATAATCAAAACCCAAGACATCTTTGAAGCTTAATGAGCGAGGGCTCCCCCCAAGCGAGCAATAATAATAGTGTTTTGTAATTCTATAGCCCTTTTAATAATACTCCAAGGAATTTTAAATAGACATTTCTTTGTAAAGCAAAGTAGGTTAGGCTGCAAATTATATTTTCCATAATGTAGACGTGATGACGGGGAGTGTGTCTTCGCAGTGCGTCGCCGAGAGAGAACGTACGCCCAAGCCAAGCCGGGAAAATGTGCGGCGGCGGAGTCACGCTGCAGTTTCCGTTAACCCTGTGCAGATCGGCCACCGCGCTACACCCATCCAGCTCAGTCTCCTTTAACCCCGGCCCCCGTCTGTGCACGCTCCCTGCAGGCCTCTCCAGAGATGCGGCCTCTCCTTTCTGAGAGCATCCTCTGACAGTCTTAATGGACAAGTAGCCTCTCTACAAGGCCAGGAGAGCTCTCGCTGAAAAGACCACTCTGGGCATGTCTGGGATGAGTACTGTTTTCTCCTCTCTCCTCGTCTCGGGCCCGTCTAAGGTTGTGTTCATGGGCGGAAATTAAACACAGCCGTCACATGACAACACAGAAGAGGAGAGGAGGCTCTTTTGATGCTGTGTTGGCCTTAAGATAAATACCAAAAGCTGGAGAATTCAGAAAACTTGCCAAGAAATGTGTGATAGTATCTGCAATTATAGAAAGAAATGTAGGAGATAAATTATATATATATATATATAATTATAATATATGTAAGAGTTGTGAAATATAAATCTTAATATCCTTCCTAATTGCAGCTGGAGTGAGAAGATTAACATTTTAGGCATTTAATGTTCACCAGAGTGACGTACACCACTAAATTGAGCTTTAAACAGAAGTACTTAGAAAAATATTCCTACAAGCCCCCAAGCAATTAGTCCAGCTGCCTGCCTTTGTCCACCTACCCATTGTGTTCTTTGTAAAAACCATTCTCTTATACCTCCACTTACTCCATCCTTTGAGACGCCATTGGAAATCCAGGGCTCGGAGTTGAACCCACAGTTGGTTTAAGTGTAATGAAATGTATGTCATGTCTCTGGCTCTCTCCCTCTGGCTTCCCCTCACCCCTGGCCCCCTGAAAGCACTGCCTTTGACAGGAAGGCCTCTGTGGCTTCTTCTGCAGTGATCTTTAGCCCCTTCAGGTCCCGCTGACTATTTCAGGACGTCCCTGCGATTTGAGGGTGGACTCAACCGTTCACGCATGCTTCAGACTCGATCGACTGAGGAGAAAAATAGACAGATAGATGGAGTGGAAGCCTCCAACAACTAAACCAGCCCTCTGGGAAATCCTACCCTGATGCCTGGCCACAATAAAAAAAAAAATACAGATAGCCTCTTATTAGTGTTTTACAGTATGCTTAGTGAAAAACACCCAGTTGGTAGCGCTTATTATACTCTACATGCTATGAGCTCTTTCACTCTGTGGTTTACACAGCTTTTTCTGTCGTGTCTTATATATTGTACACATAATAGAAGCTATGGCAACAGAAGTGAGGTGCAGTTTTTGCAGAAGGACCCAAGCTGAGCCATTCCGCATGATGCACATTTAAATTTGAACATATATTGACTCAGTTGCCGGCTTCTGTTTATTTATCGTATATTCAATCTTTATGCAGATGAGGAGCGAACAGATCATGCATGGAACACTTACCTTGCATCCGTGTGTGTGTGTGTGTGTGTGTGTGTACGTTTTTGAGGCAGTGTATGCGATCTACCTGAAGCTTTTGTGAATGTGCGACGGCGTGTGTGTTCGCTCCCGTGTGTACGTCTGTGCGTGGACGTGTGTCTGTGCATGGATATTGCAGCTTGGAGAGAGTGTGCATGTCCACTATATTAGACAGAGCGTGTGAGGGGTGCCTCAGCATGTGTGTGCTGCTGTCTGTTCGGAGCTCTCGGCGCCAGCAGGGAGCGCCATTCCAATTTACCCATCAGCCGTGGAGGTAGGGGGTAAAAGCGCGGGGCATCGCTGTCGGAGATTTCACATTCGAGGGACGAGATTACCAGTCAGGGGACCCCTGTGTGGAGGTGATGAGGGAGGGAGACTGCAGGGGCACAGTGTGGGGGAGTTGGGACTGTGGGGGGACGGGGGAGCGGCGAGAGGAGGGAGGGCAGCACGACTCAGCGCCACCCTGGAATCCGTGGGCTCTCTGTTTTCTGGGGAGCGTAGCTGCCAAGCTGCACATCTGTTTGACACCAGGCGCTGTGGTATGGCAGTCAGGGGCTGTCTGTCCTCATTCACGTCTCCTCTCTCTCTAGCTTGTTCTAAGGATCTGGACAACTGCTGAAGCTCCGTCTCTTTAGAGATCCTTGTAAAACTGTGTGTTGTGTAGATTTTAGAAAAAGAAAACCAAAGAATGCAGGATTCCTTCTTCCATAATAGGAAAATTATTCATCTTTATGTCTGCTTTTTCATTTGACCAACTGCGACCACATGCACAGGAAAGATTTTGGTATCTTAAATAACACAGAAGAACATAATCGTTGTAAAATCATCCAGAATAGTTGCCTCAGACTCGGTCAGCTCGCTCAGCCTGTGTTTGAGTGTCGGCCAAGTCAGCTATGGCTGCTCCAGAGGCCCTGAAGCCTGTTGGGGAGACGGGACATTCCATACAGCATAACTCATTCTTTACACCCTCTCTGCTGCCATTAGTTAATTATATGCAGGTGTTTTCCTTTCTCAGGTTTTTTTTTCGCTGTAGATCTAATAAAAATGTAACCATAAGTACATAAAGCCAGATAGACGGAGAAAAGGAAGGGGGAAACAGTGTTGAGGAAGTGGCTGAATGTGCTGTGTGAAGCAAATTATTGCCCCCATGTAGATTCATCAGTTCTCCCCGCTGGATTAAGGAAGGGCCTTTCTAATGAAGTTCGCCCCGTCAAAATGAAGGGACTAATTCTGATTTAGCTGAGGTAATGAACTTCCCCTCTCCTAGTGAGAGCAGCACCATGGGGCGAGGAGAGAGGGGTGGTTGTGTGTTGGTGGGGGGGGCGCGGGGGCAAAGGAGAGTGGCAGCCAGACAGAGCAGGAGAGAGGCAAGACGAAGACGAGGCAGGAGAGAGACATGGAGCGAGGACAGAGAGATAGAAGGGAGAGAGGACGCTAGGTGGAGAATGAGAAAAAAAATTATGCAAAACGCCTGTCTCGTATTTGCTGAGATGTATTAAATTTCCAGCGCGGGTGCCTGTGTTATATAAAATTATGCTAATGTCTTGTGGCCCGCTGCGAATGGCGGCTTGCTGGTCCTGAGCATGCGTGGCTGGCCGCTACACGGAGCGCACTCAGTGGGACTCAGCTTTTCTATTAAGGAAAACCTCTAGACACCTGATGATGAATTCTCTCTCACCAAATGTTCCCCCTTTTTTGTGTCGAAAATATGAGCGCTTTTCTAAATGACTTTGGAGAGCCCGGCATGGCACTCGGCGGCCTGCGTCGAGCAGGGGGGAAGGGGGTAAGGGAGGGGGGGGTCCCTCTGCAGCAGGCTAAGGGAGTCAATTAAGGCAAGCGCTGATAATTATAAGCCGGCAGAACGCAGGGGCTGGCTAATTGTACAGTGTTCCATGCCGTGAGCTCAGCCAAGGGGCCTCTCCGCAACGCTCTCTTTCCCTGCTCCTTTGTGTGGACCACAGACCCCATAGAGCCACATACCTCAGCCTGACAATGCCACAGTGAGGCTAGCGAAAAAAGCCGGGCATGTGCCCGTAATTAACTTTTTACATTCAGGCCACTCACTCTGTTGAGACCTGAAAGAGATTCTGCTCAGATTCACACCTCATTTCTTCTTCTCCTCTTTGCTTGCCAGAAAGTTTTTCTTCACCCATTTTTCTGTTTCTTTGCTTGTTTGTGATTTTTTTGCATGGCAACTTTCATTGAGCACAAGAGTCTTGGAAAGTCAGGGCGTAGTCACTTGACCTTTATTTCCTTCTAACGAGAAAAAGCCCAGCAGTTTAGAATAGGCATGTATAGAGTAAATTAGAGTATTTCAGCGCAGAATGGTGTTTGTGTGGCTGCAGGGGGTCCAGCGCTCCAATGCAATCCATCTCAGCAGCCTGCACTGTTTGTCCCCAATGGACCTCCATACCTGCCTGCAGCTGCAGCGCCTACACATCATTCGTTAACAAGTATTCGGCTCTTGCCTTTGTTGTTGTGGATTTCTCCCTTCTCTTTTTTTTTTTCTTTTTTCCTCTGCTTCTATGACCTACACACTGTTCATTTGACCGAGTTTTAGCCATTGTGGGTTTCAGCTGTAAGAATAGCAGGTAATGTGGTCCAGGCCAAACGCAAAAATGGCACGCTAAGCCTTCAAAGCCTGTAGTGCCAAATCCTGCTGAAACACCAGCTTCATCTGGTTCTACCAGCTAGTTTCTCTTTGGCAGGCTGCGGGGTGATGTTTGAAATTCAGTGCAGTTTCAAATCTAAAAATACATACATGCACAAAATCCGAAATATACACAGTATTTTGGCCCTGCTAAATTTCATACACTACATATCTTGACATCTTACTCTTTTTCTACAGGATTTGTGTGACGTTTACTTACTTTCCTAGGATAAACACTGTATAGGTATATAAAAATATGCTTGCAGAATGAGAAATGGACAACATACAATCTATTAATGTTACTGAATTAGATGTAACAGGTTTCAGTGATGTGAAGAATAAAATCCACGAGCCTCAGGTCCTCTGGTATAAAATGGTTTAACATATAATAATGCAGTGCAAAGCTGTGTTTTTGTCGCCTACATCTCTGATATTAATGCTTCAACAATGACTGTTGGCTTTTGCTTCTTTATTTTCTGCTACGCAGTGAAAAATCAGAGTATCACTGAACACATGTGCAGGGGCTCTTGGCAAATAACTCAAGTGGAAATGTCTGCTCAGTGCATTTATTTTAGGGGGAAGAAGTGTCCTCATGTTTTTGTCCCCCATGTTTTGTGAACTCGAAAAGGTGTTCTAGTCGGCTAAACCTTTTGTAACATCCATTCAAGCGTTACGCATGTTTATCTCGACACAAAAACCTGCCAGTTCGCTGTTTCTACCTCTGGCCCGGTAGCCAGGGGAGCTGTGAGGCGGTTAATGTAGGCGCTGAGTGGCTGATCCTAGCATGAGCCTAGCCCTGCTCTGATTAGCACCTCCAACGAGCTGCCATGCATCAGAGCTGACATTCTCCCAGAGACATGTTCCCCCAAAATCCTTTGCTCTCGCTGTGCGCGGGCGTCACCACTACTGACATGTCAGAGCCAACAATCTCGCCTCAGCCCTCCTTCTCCCTCTGGAGGTTGGAAAACAGCATCAGGCATGCACCGAACTTGGGACCCTGACAAGAGGGCTTTGGTACCTCGCTTAGCTTATCTTTCTCTTTTCACTTTTCTCATGCAGACACAGAAAAATGTCTTTTACATGCCCACTTCCCTATAGGCAAACTGGAGTAAAGCTTCTCCTTTCATGCTGTGGTAGTTTTCCAATCTCTTTGATTTTATTAGCTAGCACCCGACCACATTTCCATCACTGTTCATGTAATACATTAACTCTTTGATAGAATGGGGTGAATTTTCAAGGTGCCATGATTAAATCTGGTACTTTAATTTTTACATTTTGCACTTGATTCACTCTGTCCTTCTCAAACTGTGGAGACAGGAAATAGATATTAGTAATGTTCCCCCCAGGCGCCAGTTCTCCAATCAGCTTTGGTCCAGGGGGAGTCCATCCCTTTGCGCTCCCACCTACCACCTTCCCAACCCCCATCCACAGCATTCTCCAGGCCTTAATGGGCCTCGTAGTACTTCTGAAATGAGTTTGTTCCTTATGAGCAGTGCCTCTACCTCAAGAGAGCACACCACACGGAGGTGGAGTCAATTTGTATTCACCCATAATTCCATGGGCCTTAATCACTCTGATTTTCCCCCCATTATCTGTTAATGGATAGTTCCCGCGGAGAGAAGAGAGAAGTAAACCCACCTACTGTTTACAGGCCTGAAGCTGTCTATTCTGCTACCATCCACAATCCCGCAGTGGGTTGTATATACAGCAGTGAGTCCGCTGAAAACCAAATCTTCCTGGTTTATTAACATACGACTCCAATATCAGGCTGAATATTACTAAACAGATGGTAGAATGGAAAGCAAACTCTTGCTAAAGGTGAAATTCCTCATAAACAACATCGCTCCAAGCAGGTATTTCTGCCTTTATGGCAAGGTTCAGCAGTTTAGAAACTCGGTATCACACCAAGCTGTTAGTTCAACCGGACCACCTTTGATTACTTTGTTCGTTCCGTCTACGGCTTTTCCAAAACAACCCGTTCCTGCATACTAAATATTCTCAATTTGTTCTCCCACTTGTTTACTCATTACTTTCGGCGAAGAAGTGCCTTGATTGATGCCCTTAATATCATTTGTTAGAGTGCGCTGCTTTGGCGACACAAGCAGCATGGGTCCCTCTAAGAGCGAGCTTCAGAGAACCATTCACTATGCCCCAGAGAGGAGTGTAAATCTAAGTATCAGATTTTTCTCTTCCAAAGCCAAATGCTAAAAGTGATCCTGAATTCCCCTCCAATGCAAACTGCTCCTCAGCAGAATTGTTTAAATAGAGTAAGGGGCAGCGGTGGCGGTGGCGGGGGGGTGGGGGGTGTTGGAAGGGAATACACTGAGGGAGAGTTTTTAATTAAGAAATGCCCTGCGCTATACGCAGCTACACACTATTATAAGAAAGTTTGTCTTTAGTTACTTCAGTTTCAGTCTTTCACTCACTGTGACTTGACGGGTGTGCATTTACACTCCAAGCAAACTGAGACGTCCCCGTCAAATTCAGAGACACCTTCACCGCTAAACTTACAGAATCCAATGTGCTGCAGCTGTGTCGTTGTTACATAAAGAGTTCACGAAACCACGCACACCAGACCTGCAAGTCCCAGTGTCCCAAACAACCTTCAACAGCACATGAACTTCAGCCCGGATAAAAACGTAAACAGCGCGGGGAAATAAAGACCATTCTTTTTGAGAGTTGTTCTTCCCCTCTCTCCCTCTCCCTCTCCCTCTCCTGTCCTCCACATGGGAGAGATATTAGGCGTTTGTGTTTTAAGGAGCTGTGAAATACATAAACCATGAGCCACAGGAACGCAAGGCCCTGTGGATATGCAGATGGGCTTACTTTGCTGGTGTCAGGGATGCTTAGAGGGAGCAGGCACAGGAGCAGTTCTCATCTAAAGGATTTTCTTAGGAGTGCAGAGGGACAGGGTGGTGGCAGCGGAGAACACTCGGGAGACTCGGAAACAGAGAGTCGGAGGAGGGAGAGAGAGAGGGATGAGGGTGGAGAGAGAGAGCTGACAGTCCCCTGTGGCCCTGTAACTATATCCAGAGTCTGCTCAGTGCATAGAGAGGGGTGGGGGCTCACGCAGGGCCATGCTGATTGGGCAGCCCTCGAGAAGGGCTGGGGGAGCGACAGGAAGTGACCTCAGCCCAATGAGGCAGCTATAGGGGCGAGCGAGCTGACTTCCTCCCTTGGCTCTCACTAAGAAACAGGCTGCCAGCCTGATTCAACCCCTGTTACACCGCTGAATACAAACCCAGCCCTCCACAGGCTGCATTACAGGGGATAACAGAGCACAATTTACTCATTATAGACTCTCAGTAAAACCTCCACTGCTCTCTCAACTGCTTCTCTCTCTCCATCTGTCTTAATCTATCAATATATAACCCAGCAATCTTTCAGTATAGGGCCGTATACGTACGACAGCGTATGAGGAACTAACTTGAATCATATACTGAATATACTTTAAACATATGTCACCGCATACTGTTGTTGGTCATTGGTTATTTTTACATGTACGTATATATGCACCTATTTTTTCACATCCTTGTGTACATTTCAGTCCCGACCATTCTTTAGTCTTTACCATTCTGCACCTTTATTTGTTCAGCTTTTGTTGTCCTCGTCTATCCCTGTATGAGTACATTGAGACCATTCAAATTCCCCGTATGTGTACTCATGCTTGGCCAAAAAAGCCAATGATTCTGATTCTGATTCTATATATATTTAGTCACCTTGCATTATATACAGCATATAAATCACAACAACCTTTTTTATTGTCAACAAATCCCATCAAAAGACCAAAAAAGACACTAAATTAATCCTAAATATTCTCTGTACATATCGCTCATTCCTCTGAGCCATATAGCACCCTTCTTGTCCAAAAACATATGAGAATATGGGCACTGAAGCTTATTTTCTGTCAGTCTGTATTAATCTGCAAAAAATTGTTCCCAACAAATGCACAATTTACTTCTGTTTTAGTAATGCTTGGTAAAACTACAATACCCAGCTGTTTTAGAGGATTGCCGAACCTCTTTTTAAAATGAGACTATATAGTTGTGACTCCTTTTTGAAGGTTTATGTCTTCAATTGGAATGAATTGGTTGTGAAAAGTATTGTAAGACAGGCACGTTGTTGGTTGCAGTCTATTAATGATAGCAATAAAAAAAAAACCACCAACCTTATTCTTGAAATTTGAAGCATACTGTAATCTTTTACCATTTTCCCTTGGTGCACCTGCTCACAGACATAAACACACACATGCACGCACACAAGGTCAGTCAGGCAGGTGCAGAGTTATCTGCATAATGAAGCAGGCCAGGTCTCCAAAGGGACAGCGTTGTGCACTGGGGTCAAATGAGGGCTGCGAATATGGCAGAAGAACAGATCTGTGAACCCTGCAGCAAGCTTGACCTTAGTGTACACCCTCACACAGACAAGCAAACTGAATGGTGATCAAAGAGGGCAGTGATCCCCTTGCACGGCTGCGAGGATGCACTCGTGCCACCCTCCTCCCCTTGTTTTGCTGATGCCTGCTGCCACACTTAGATGCACATGTAGGCTGCAGAATATCTCATCTGTCAAATGCGTGATTGCAGAACACTCCATCAACTTGTTCGCTTTCAAACAACCATGAGCTGCCTTGATCGGCTTTTACCTTTTACCGCACGGCCGTGAGGGAGCGGAGTCTGCGCGCTTGTGCTGATGCACAATTTATGGCTTGTTTTCACGCTGCAGACACCACCTCATGTGATATACCATGCCATATGTTTATGTTATTCAGAAAAGATGGTAAAAGAACATGTGGTAATATGTTAGAGTAAAAACTTCAATATGTATACACTCCCACTGTTTCTTTTGGCACAGCAGGAAATGTTTCCATTCCCCTCTCTTCCTGGAAATATAAGGGGTCATTGGGTTGCAGTTGTCAGAATTATTCAGAATCAATCTAAGGTGCATAAACTTAGATACTGCTTTTTATATATATATATATACCTGCAATGAAGTGACAAGGGCCATCATGCATACACCAAGCAGTTTCAAATACATAAACTGAAATTATTGACATGGGCAAAGCTTTTTTTCACATTTTTACATCATTATTATACACATGATTTAAAGTTTTTAAATCAGGTGAGCTTCTAGTAAAAATTCTAATCAGGAAAATAGAAAGTTGGTGAACAAAGAAGAGATGCAAAGCCCTGCACACAGACCTAATCCTAAACAGGAGGTGAGTTTGAGCTGAGTTTTTAGTGGTGGATAGACACATAACTCTAAAGAATAATAAAAAGGAAACTCGCTGGAGAAAAAACAGAATTTACAAAGCAGGAAGTGCCCTGTCCATTGAGGTTATTGTACAGCACTGTTTTTCAGCAGATATGTTTTGCCAGATTTGCCTAAAGCACCTTCGATTAACCCTCTACTTGGATCCTCCAGGGCTCGAGCCGGGCACAGCTGGTTAGATGGATTGTGTATTCGTGCTTCTGGTACCCAGGGCCTATGTGGTGGGCACTGGGCTGTAGAGACCTGGTGATAAACCCTAGATGAGTCCCCTGTGTATCCACCC
>JAPZEA010000004.1:15204993-15222637 GCA_029783685.1 Heniochus monoceros | reverse complement strand
TGTTTATTTGATGAGTTACCTTAGGATGATTTGAAGAGTTTTCCACGTAGATTTATGTTGTGGTTGTTGCTCCACTTAATTGAATAATACGACAGAGAGAAAAATAAAGCTGGAGGAATGCCTGTTTGTGTGCAATGTGTCCCATCTTTACTACTCCTAATCATTCCCTCCTTTTTCATGTAATCTTCTTCATCCTCCCCCTGCACTTCCCCTTGCACAACAGCTAACAGTAATTGCAAATTAAGAGAAGGAGGATGCTGATCATGTTCACTGAGAAAAGAGGGGGAGGAGTTGAAGCCAGACAGAGACAAAGACAGCGACAAGAAAAAAAAAAAAGTGCACCCTTGCCATTACAGTACTCGGGACGGCAGGCCGACAAGTGCTGAACAGTCAATTAACCCTGCATCTGTGTGTTTTATGAGGCACTGGGTGTGGGCATCCCTCCCAGAGGGCACTAACTCTTCCACAAGGCAGTAATGTTACACTGGGCCTGACTGGCTGCAATGGGCAAAGAGTTACTGGTCCCTTGATTAAGTGAGCGCAGTTTAATTAGCTGATTTATCTCCTCCTTGGCCAAGCACTTTTCTGTCCATTCTGTTGACCTTGAGTTGTGACTTTGAGGGAGTACACTACAGTGTGCCACGCGGAGTGGAGAAACGGCAGGCTGTTGATGGTCAGATAACTGCTGAGGAGAAGAAAACACAGAATGATATGAATACCACACATGAACTTCTCCACCTCTACGAGTCAAATTCTTTTTCATAGTTTAAAACAACGCTCTAAATATGTTCATGCTCTTTTTTCCGGTTGTGTTTGCCATTATGAATATCTGTCAGGAAATAAACCTGGACCCAAGCTGTTTCGTAGCGACACAACTGCAATTAAATGGTCTGTTAAATATTTGTCCATTAATGTCATCCACCTCCACTATGACAGAAGTTCCTCCCTGACTCTTGCTATGGCATTCATTTAAATGATGTGAAAATGTCTGGCCAGAGGGAGGGAGAGTTTCCTCAACAGCTTCAGGGACATCAATTTGGAAAACATGCTCTGAAACCTGCCTCATCAGCCTTTAGAAATGACTGAACAGTCCCTTTAGGACATGTGTCAATGGAGATTCTTAATGCCCCCGATGGTCTAAATGCTGTGTTACAAGTCTTTTTTCTGCTCGCCAGGAACACTGAGAAAAAAACTGAAACACAAAACTCAGTTATCAGCATGACTACAGTGAAATGAAAGCTAATAACTAGCACAATATATTAGTGCCTCTGCACACTCTTGTTTCAAAGTACAGGTTCTGAAAACTCCTTTAATAGTCAGCAAAAAGCTACTACAGGAAGTGTCCAGTGACTGGTTAAAACATTTTTTTCTTGTTTTGCAGGTTAATTGCAAATAGGTTACTCAGCAGGGAAAAACTGCAGTGTTTATGAGTTGAGTTCAAACATGAAAAGCCTATTTTACAGACATGGATGATTTATAGAATATATTTATTTATATATAGTGATTTCAGGCCTCGCATTTATACAGTGACAGTGATATGGCTTAGAAAAAAACTATAGAGTTTGAGTTTCATTTTTTCCAAAACTTATTTTAGGATGGAAGTTTATTCAGACATTTAGGAACAGCATGAATAACAAAATATCTGAGATTAAAGGCTTTTCAGAGCGTTCAGATGTATAGTCTAAATCCCCTTAAGATGCTGTTGAAAGCTCCAAAAGTGTAGCAAGTGTACATCTGAGCTTCAGTTAGACTGTGAGCAATAAAAATCAACATGCCAATTTCATCAAGCCCCTTAGATAACAGATTCCATTCAAGAATGGGGAAGGTTAGTGTCTGTGGCAAAGGTTTGGAAGGGTCAAACCACAAATGTTGTTCTTGTCTCTGGCTCTGAGAAGAGAGAAGACCCTTTCTGATTTGATATTAGCTTGGACAAGATGTTTCTCTTGAAGCTAATTCAAAGAAATGCATTGAACAGACAAAACCTTAAACTAGACATAACATTCAATTAACCTCACCATCATGCTATGATGAAAGTCAGCTATTTTATTCATTTAAATGTTGTAGTTCACAAAGCCAGCCCTACAGACAGACAGCTTGATCGAGTCAATTGGTTGATTTCAGGCTGTGGTAGAGTGAAGGATGAAAGGATTACAGCCCCCGTGTATACTTGCAATCTATATGCAGCTCTGGAATAAACATTAAAATTGAATGTCACTCTTTGCGCATCAGTAAGAGAAACTGCCGCATGCCCCTTCCTCTCATCCCATCTCGCCCTTTAAAAACAGGCTGCAACACCTCATCTCACTTGTTCCACATCAAGTGTTGACTTTATTTTAATCGCTGTGGCCAGATGTGTGCTGATGTGGGTGATCATCTGTGCATCTCTGTATTTTGAACAAACTTGTATCCACTCATTCAGGGCCTGTGTTAAGGGTTTTTAATCTGCATTGAAATAAAGGTTTGAAAGAGAGAAAAAAAAACAAACAAAAAACCTTGAAATTAACCAGACCATAAAAGAAGCCCATGAATTTATATTTTAAAGGACCAATCCACTGTATACGTGATGTTCACAGTTGTATAAAGCCTTCTGTGGCTCTGGATGGAGCTTCCCAGTTTCCAATTTTAATTAGATTACAAACTGTATGTGTTGGGTTCAAAAGAGGTGGGCATTTATGAGGCAGGAGAGGTCTCGTGAAAGATCCACGGTTTGTGGTGCTTGGCCCACACTTTGCATTAAAAGTCAGGATATCTTTGCCTCTGCTTTTAACCATTCTTTTTTTTTTTTTTTTTACATGTTTTCTCAAAAGTCCTCCATCTTTTTGGCAGTGACATAATAGATCTTTGGACGACTACTTTAAAATAGCCACAGTTTTGCACTGTGATGTTGGGAGATCGGTCAGTCCATAGACTGAAACATCTTAACAACTATTGGATGGACCACCATGAAAGTTGGTGCAGACATTTGTGGGCTGCACAGGATGAGTCCTAATGGCTTTTCCTCGAGCACCACCGCCTAGAGTGAAACACCTTGACAGCTAGTTAATCAGTCGCCAAGAAATTTGATACAGATGGTATGGTATGGTTATGGTGCCCATACTTACTTTGATGATCCCCTGACTTTTCATCTAGCAATGCCAGGAGTCAAAGTTTCACTGCTACTAAGACTATTAATACTTTGGGTTATAACCAAATACCTGCAAAACAAATTCCCAGCAGCCTCAGTTGAACATTGTGTTCCGTGCTAATTAGCAAATGTCGCTACATGCTACAACACTAAGCAAAGATGTTAACGTTGTAAACATTGTCTGCTACTGTAATTGTCAACATGTTAAGACTTTAAGCATTTAGCTCAAAGCAGCGCAATGCCTAATTGCAGCCTCACGTTTCACATGGCTACAGACTGATTGTTTCCTGTGTTGTCTCCTAATTAAACAAATAGCCAGATACCGTTAAAGCTATGACAGAATGTTTTTTTAAAAAAAAAAAAATAAAGCTACCTTAATGCTGTAAATTTTTAGAGTGGTCTTTCCCCCAATAAGTCAGTGCAGAAAATGTATTCAAAAAGCACTAATTAGACCAATATCCCTGTATGGTCCAAGTTATACCATAACATCTTAATAACAACATTATTAATGGGTAAATTAATGGTATTTTAAAGTCAGTTTTGTAGTGTGTTGTGAAGATGATCTGTTTATGCTTTGTCTCTGTTTCCTTCAGATGGTAAAGGCCATTCAGGTGTTGCGGATCCACCTACTGGAGTTAGAGAAGGTCAATGAGCTCTGTAAAGATTTCTGCAACCGCTACATCACCTGCCTCAAGACTAAGATGCACAGCGACAACCTCCTCCGTAATGACCTCGGAGGACCCTACTCTCCATCACACACCAGTCTCAACATGCAGCAGGTCAGTCATGGACTCTCTCTCTGGATCTCACAGTTCCCTCACAGTATCCATCTCTGAGTGCTAGTTGCCAAGATGCACCTTGTCATTTATTAGCAGGTAGAGTTTGCTGTTGGGAGTGTTTCAGTCACAAACATTAGAGCTACCTCTTTACTTTTGCTCACTAGTGTCTCTCTGTGATCCCCCAGGAACTAATTCAGACCTCCTCTCCATCCATGACCTCTGTCTCCAGCTCTGTTAACCCTTCAGGGATTGTGGTGCCTGCCGGGGGTCTGCAACAGAGCAATGTCGCCATGACTACAATCAACTCTCAAGTGGTATCGGGTAAGCATGCGATGTACACGCAAACATTAAAGCAGCTTGTACCCTGACGCATACACATGTAACATTCATTTTCCATTGTATTAGCTGTCTAATGCAAATGGCACATTTAAAAGTTGGGGGAGCTTCCACATTAAAACGCATATTGTGATTTTTCAGGTTTTCTTGGTCACACTTATTTTTACAACGCTCGTATTCCTGCACCTGTCCAGCATTACAACAGTCACAGCTGAGTCATCCATCTTTTAAACTAAAGGACAGTGGACAGTATTTATTTTTTTGATGATAAGTGACAAGGGTGGTTCTATCATGCTTTCTCTAGCTGAGGACCTTAGTCAAAATGAAATCATTTTCAATTCTCTCAGATTTTGAGAAAGAACTCCATGCTTTTATCTCCCCTGGTTTAGACTACTGCAATTCCATTTCTTCAGGTCTCAGCCATAAGACGCAAAAATACTGCTGCAATGTTCAAATACCATATTTTTTATTCCAATTCATTGTAATGTTTTTTTTTTTATTATTGTTTGCATTATGTTTATGTATCAATAATTATCTCCCCTGTCTTGTTAGTTTATTATTTTAGCAGATGTTACAATTTATTTTCTTTGTTGTTTTCACTGTAAAGCACTTTATAATTGCATTGGAAAAAGTGCTGTATAAATAAAGGCTATTATTATCATTAATTTGCTGCAGACGGCTGTTGCAGTGAAATGCCATTTGACATAAAACAGTGTTGTCTCAACAGATCATAACAAGCTGTAAAAGCACATACAAACTGAAACTCGAGGCACAGAACATTTATAGCAGTTTACTACTACAGCATGTAACATCAGCATCAATGATCCATATTGCCAAATACATATAAGCATACACTATAATGAAGAACAATTAATATAGTTAGCATGTTTTTGATTCCAGCCATATCACTGCACGGCACATACAGTACACACCATTCTACACAAACTAAAACATTTAAATGCTGTTATTTTAATGATTTCTTTCAAAATACATCTATAGTCACTGAGTTTTGTGTGTATGTTTGTCGGAGAGCCATGATAGTATCCTTCACAGGGTGCTTGGCTGATAGGTTCTTATAATGTCAAGCCTGTACAGTGAAATGTTAATCCTGCCCTCTGGAAATCCCTTTTAACCCAAAATAAATCAATGCCCCTGCCTTTGATCACTACACACTGAAGAGCTCAAACAGACTGTGATGAGAGTGTCTTGATCAAGACTAATTAAGCCAGCAGCAAAAACACACTCCCCTCTTCTTGTTTCTGGGTTAAAGGACGTTAATGCACCTTGAATCTAATCATTTTGTCTCTTGTTTACTGTGTTTTTGTTTGCGGGGCTGACAAGAAGTTAATAAGGCTCTGGTGGCAGTGCGGATGTGGCTGCCAGTAGCTGCTGAAGCCACTTGATACTCATGACGGCAAATTATCCCCTCAGGTGGGACCATGTACCAGCCGGTTGCCATGGTGACATCGCAAGGGCAAGTGTTAACGCAGGCGCTGCCGCCGGGAACCATCCAGATCCAGAATTCACAGGTAAAACTGTCCGACTGGTGACGCTTTGGCCGACACATTCACCAACCAACTCTCAATTTGTTATTTTTAAAAGGGCCTCTTTACATCTCACAGAAGCCCCCCCCCCGTGCCCTTTCATTGTCTCTGTCTGAACACGGCCCCCCCACTGACAGACAAAATGGAAATTGTTTGTTCCCATGATGTTCAGGGCGCTGACATGATCCTGTCAGGTGCGACCGCAAATTGAAGTCATGTAAGGACGCGCAGTTGAGACTAACTTCATTTATACTACAGATCAAATATTTTTAATGATGTGATTTACACAACTTTCTCACTCATACTCACTCAAGCTTTTGCCAGACCTGGCCACTGTAAAGTACAGCACACAAATGTTTCATCTCCTCTCCATGAAAGGCTTTAAACCAGTCAAACCCACATGAATGCCTGTAATTGGATTTTTTTTTTATTACAGAAGGACACATTTAAGGTTTTATTTTGTTTTTATTTATTTATTTTTTTCCGGCTCAAAAAGCTTCTGCAGTTGTTTCAGGATATTTGGCGTGTTCACTGTGTCCTCCATCTCTGAGTGTTAGGCTGTTGTGGAGATGAATGAGCTTCATACTCGCAGTCCCAGTAATCAGTTACAAATTTAGCTGAAAGCTACAGCACACAAAGGAAGAGGTTTAGCAGTTTTAGTGAGCTCCAGAAATGACACCTTCGAAGCATCTCTAGTTTCAAGAAGTATGGATTCAAATAATAATAATGAAATATTATCTAAAATAATAGAGATAAAGGCTGACGTCAATGGTTTAGTAAATCTGGT
Organism: Heniochus monoceros; assembly: GCA_029783685.1. NCBI lineage: Eukaryota > Metazoa > Chordata > Actinopteri > Chaetodontiformes > Chaetodontidae > Heniochus > Heniochus monoceros. The sequence continues at coordinate 15,216,067 of JAPZEA010000004.1, read as the reverse complement.
CAGAGTAAATGTTTTACATTAATTCATTGAACTGCATTGGCAGAGCTACAGCAGTTTCCCTGAAGCTGTGGTTAAACCTGGCTACTATAAGGCAGGCAGCTAAAGTAGGGAACTACTTTTTAGTCTCACATGTTAATACAGTAAATGTTCCCCTTCTTTAAAATCATTCACTCTGCTTTGTCTCGGAACGATGAGTCAGAGTTGAGCTGACATTTGCTCTATTGTGCTAATTTGTGAAAGCACCTCCCTTAGCGTCATCACAGCTGCATATAGATCAGATCACAACACATGAAAACGTTTTGCAAAAGGACATTGTTCTGTATGAATATATTCAAACAAAAAGACAACTCCGTTGCACATTCCTACGTATGATGTAGTGCTTGCAGCCCTCATCTTTTTCAGGCAAGCAGTAAGCTGTCACAAAGCTATTTCCAAGGAATCCGACCTGGATAATTGGTGCTGACTCATTAACAGACTGTGGTCAGGACTGTGATGCCACACTCAAACAAGAGAACAACAAATGTCGAGCAGACAAGTATTCAAGGGTTCAGTTTCCAGGTCAATGGTCTGTCATTGGCAGTAACACTGACAGCGTCTTTAATGTAGTCAGTGTCACTGATGTGAAAAGTTCAGAAACAGCTGAGCACAGCAACTTTACTGTTGTTGGCAACAAATATTAAGTACAACTCATTTGCAGGAAGTCTTATTTGTGCTCATTAGCCGGCCTGAGTAAGCTATATGAATGTCTGTGTGCTGTTCAGCATCAGTCATGAGGAGAGTCTATATGATACTAGAATGAAAATGAACTTGAAACGAGATTTTGAACCACAAAACTGCAATTCGGTGAATTAGTAATTAGAACTGAGAATTACAGATTCAGTTAAGTTGGAATTTAAATATATTTTTCTCACTCAGTTTAATAATAACTCCTCATATTTTCTTTTTTTTTTTTTAGACCTGTCAAACATTTGCATGTCTCAGAACAGCACCAGGTATCACTGGTGATCCAAGTCTTTGTCTGGCCTGACAGTCTCAACATTTGCCTATAGATGTAAATAAAAATGGCCGCTGGGGGGGGGTTTGAACAGTGCTCCTTGTTCAGCAGCGGTGGCCTGAAGAGCGGCTCAGTTTCAGGCAGGTAATTCTGTGCTCGACAGCCAGCGGAGGCCTCAGTGAATAGCCGTGACCCAGCTAAGGCAGAGTGCTACATGTGGGCTGGGAGTTGAACACAGCCCCATCGCTGCTTTAACGACAAGCCCCGAGTAATCACACTCTTGAGCTCGGCGCCGCCAATTAATTCAACCTCGCTTTCCCCCGGAACACGCGCGCTCCCAGGGCTGTGGGGGGATAAGAGGAGGGTTATCCACGTGACACCCAGCTGCAACTGTAATGAGTCTTGTTTTGAGGGGGGTGGGGGATCTGAGTGTGTGTGAATGTGTATTTATGGGCATTGTGTGATATTGGGGTGGGGGTGCCACTTTGTTTGCAAGCCCAGAGGATTTTCAGGCAGTAAAAATATAGCAACCAATTTGTTTTCGGTGTGTTTGCAAGGTTGGGGATTACCAAAGTTTTCTTTGTCGAGGACCCCCAAAATTTTTCACAGGTTTGGTCCCGGAGAGAGGAAGGGAGTGAGACCTCAGATTGAACACTCACTTTTAGACGCTTTCCTCTTCTGATAACCTGTTGTGGGCGCAACACATCGGAGATATATTGCTCCTCGTTTTGGCGGGGACCCTCCCGGATCCCCCTCAGCCCCTGGAGGTCCCCGGACACAGGTTTCAGAGCCAGCATCGTGCGGTTAGGTAGGGTTGGCTTGTTTTCGCGAACGATCTTCGCGGATCCGCCCAGGAAGTGGCCGAGAGAGAGCAGCGAGCGGAGGCGCAACCGAGTCAGAAGTGTGTCGCTATCCGCCCACGACTTGTCAGAAAGTTGTGAAGTTAATACTTTTAGACACCAACAGTTTGCCCACATTTAGTCGGACGAGTGTACTTTCCCCTTAAGACTGGATAGAGAGCCTGCTATGGACGTTGGCGGTTCGCTTGATTAGGTTAACATGGGTATGAATGGCGGGGGTTTCTCTGATTTCGCGTAACGTTAGTGCCCTGCGAGAAAGTAAGGTTTTTAGCCGAGGGGTTTAGCTAAGCTGAAGGGGGAAGAGTCTAACAAGAGGAGAGAAGAGGGAAAGAAAGTATCAATAATGCAGCGTACACCGTATACAGCTGACAGTAAAAATGGAAAACACACTGCCTGAGAGAGAGCAGGGCACGCCGAATTCTGGGCGGATTCCCTTGTATCTAAGTGCCAGAACATGAATTCATTGGTTAAATGATTTGAATTCGTTGTGGCTGCTGAAACCAGCTCAAATGTTTCAGAGCTCTGGGTGCGCGTGACCGAATATGCAGACAAGTCGGCTCAGATTTCTGCAGGATTCGGTGCACGGCTTTAGCCACGTCTCATAACGAGCAGAGATGTCTGCATGTGCACATATTAACACCGATGTGAAATAATCTTTGCTCACTGACATCTGCCATGTGTTTATTTAATGAACATGTGGCAGATCAACTCTGATATGCGTTGCAAGGAATGTAGAGAAGGAGGCCAAAGTTGAAGACAAAAAGGGCTTACTATTTTATTATTTTATTTATTACTTTCTGGAATGTCAGTTAAACACATCCTGTCAGCTTCACATTTATTTTCCTCTTATTTGTGATGAACTAAAAAATGCTCCATAATGGAGCCCCGTGGGAGAACAAGGTCCTCGTTCTCCCAGTGTTTCCCCTCTCTCTCCCGTCTCTTCCTCTTTTCCTTTTTCTTAATTCTATCCCTCACTCTTTTTTTTTTTAATAGCTCTCGCTCTTCCACCACCCCTCCTCTCCCTTTGCATCTCTTGTATTGTAAACAGCTCACAAAAGCATGACAAGGTCTCAGCTCATGTTCCCCCTGCCTCCCTCTCTGTTCTCCCAGCTATTTGTTATTGTCTCCTCGCTATCGTGTGTGTTTGTCTCTATCACGCGTTCTTTATTCTGTTTTTCCTCTGCGTCAGAAAAGCAAAAGTTAATTAAATATGGAACGAGATGGAGCAGCATCTCTTTAAACCATCATGTCATTAAAATGGCATCCCTGGGAGATCAGCTTAAAAGGAGTCGGAGAACAATGTCTTCTCCGTCAGATATTTATGGGCCTGGTTATGTAAACATGCTCCTTTTATTCTCTATGTATATTTCATGTAATTATCACTTTTTGTAGCGCTTCCCCCCTGAGATTCGTAGAGGCAAGAAGTTACTAGGGGAATGTCATTAGAAGAGACTATTGTTACAGCTCTGCTATGATACTGCAGCAGGAAAAAGGCAACATTCCCGTCCTGGTGAAACCTTTTATCTATATTTGACTTCTTCATATAAAAATCATCAGTGTCTTGTTACAGTGTATCTGCAGCTGAGACTACAACTCGTGGCCCGTTCTCGGCAGTTGTCCATCTTTATTAAAACCAAGAAACACACTGACGAAAGCGTTCAACAGCATTTTCTCCTCCTTCCAGCATGCATCTGATCTGGATATCAGGAAGTTCACAGATGATTTACAGGTTTGCAAAAACCTTGAAGCCTCTTACTCAGCCCGCCCATGTATCCATCTGTTAGGAAAGCTGAAGATCTGGAGTGAACTGGATTCCTTCAGCAGCAGAGGCCAGTCGCTGGTGCTTGAAGGCTTGGGTGCCAGCTGATGGAAGCCGCTAATTAAGAGGGCTGGGGAGCCAGTGGGGTGCCTTATGAAACAGGGGCACCTGGGTTTCACGGTAGGGGGCTGGGTATCCATCGCAACTCATCTGTGTTGCACCGGGAAGACTAAAGTCCACTCCAGCGCTGTGCCACGTAGCACTCTTTCATTCAAGTGTAATGTCAAATGCGGCTCACACAAAAGCCCTCCTCTACCGTGTGCCCTCTCCCAGCTTGTTTGCCATCACAGAGGGAGATGTTATTGCATGGCATGATGAAATTGTATATGTCAAGGTGCATTTCATTCAAGCTAAATGCACTTCAATGTAGCTGCAAAAAGAAATAGCTGTGTGTTGGCACAGATACACATGTGCAGTGTTAAAAAAACATGCACACACGCACACACACCCTTGCACAGGATCCGGGCTCCCACATGCATAACTTAATGTCCCACTCCTTTCCATTGTTCGTCGAGTCTTCTTTGCTGTAGGGTTAAAATGTCTCCAAGTAATCTAACTAGCTCTGACTTAAGGGACAATATAAGGTCTGCTATGAGTTCTGTCATTACTGTTTCACCCGCCACAGGCAGATACAGCTCTCGACCACCACTGAACCTGCCATATTGCTATCCAACCTGACCCCACAGATGCAGTAAACCTACGTGAACCACAGTTTCGAAAGTCGACAGCAATAACCACTGCAGAATTGCTTTTAATCAACGTCTGAAATGAGGGTGACTTGAAGCGTCGCCCCATGCTGATTAAATGTAATTGTTTAATTGCCAAGTGCTGGGAACCCATCCTAAGAGGATTCCAATGGAATTATTTAATCTCTAGTCAGGAAGTACACTGCAGGAAAAGGCAGAGGGAAAAACGGAAGAGCGGAAAAGGCAAAAAATCAAGCAGAAACAGTCTGTTTTTCTTTTTGAGTATATCCCTCGTGAAATATTAATTGCGGTTTACATTTAGTTAGCTGAGAAAGTGAACAGCCGACTCAGGGGGCGGAATGTACACTAAGTGACACTCCAGCTTCAGGGAGGTCAAAGTTTTGACCTGTATCTGCAGACTAAAGTGGTTTAATCTTGTCTGCCACTTCACTTTTATAGCCCATCTTTACTTTAAGATAACAGTGTAGCATATTGTTGTAAAGCATACTGGTCTGCTTATATTAGGCCAAACATTACAGTGGCTGCATTCCACATCTGTCCTCGTTCATTCATCTATTGTGCGCACCAGAGGTGTTATCCAGTTTGAAAACAAGACTTCAGCATTAAGTCATCCTAACAAAGTGCTAAAGTGGAACCTCTAAGAGTTTAACTATTCAGAGATTCTCATGGGGGAGTTATATAGGCCCTCTCTCCCCCTCTGATCAGTGTCTGAGTCTCTGCTAATGGGGCTCTATAAACTTCAGGGGCACAGGTGCACTCCATTTGGGGTCACAGCTTTTAGATACATTGCTTGGGGTCACAGACATCCAAACCCCCCGTAAACACATATACACAGTAGAATATGATTAAAAGGGTGCGCACACCTTTGCCTGCGCACATAATTAAAATCTTTCATCTGTATTTTTCAGGGCGCTGCCCATGCTAGACCAATTTAACCTGGCATGATCCCCAACACAGCCCCCAGTCTGTCAGCCAATCGGTGTGGCACGCATGCCATGACATTTCAATCTATCAGCAAAATCAATAGCAGTAGTCCCCCTAATATAACTGCACACAGTGCAAGCGCTCCTCGCAGAGATAGGCCCCTTTGCTGTCACATTTAGATACACAGGGAGTAAACCCAGGCTTGCCATTCTGCTGATAAATGCAGTTCTGTCACCCCCAGGGAAATGTGCCTGCATCCCTCTGGTCAGAAGTGTGCTTCTGTCCCCCCCCCCCCTTAGCCAAGCCATGGGCGGAGAGGGAGTGGGGGGAAGCACAGGCCTGTTCTCTGCAGCTGTGCCCTTATTCCCAGCACCTGACCAGGGGCCCAGATGTGCACGTGGGCAACAGCAACAATTTGAGCAATGTAAGTCCCCTGTGGGACTAAGGCACCTGCAAACGTAACCCCACTATCTAACACGATGGCGTAATTACATGTCTAATAAGTCTGCATCTGGAAAGAACTCTTTTAATCTATCAAATCAAACCTACCCAGACTGGGGAACAATACAAAAATGGTATTGCACTCTCAGCATTTCATCTGCACATCAAACAAAAGCTACTCGTTACATGGCACTGACCCAATTAGCCATCAGGTAGACAGCGACTGCAGGGCACAGTGTTGCCATTAAAATGCATCATCTAGCTTCATCAAATGATTTTATGTTGTGCATAAAGATCCTCAGCCAGTAAGAGACATGTGTTTATTATTGAAAATCCTAAATTTCATTCACTTAATGTGATACCATAATTTTCCTCTGAGCCAAGAGGACAACATTTAGGCTACTTCTCTAATATTTAAACTACACAAACAGTTACCAAAAATATCTAACATGACAGCACTGAAGGACTATATAAAACATTTGTTAAAGCATAGGACGGACTGGAACTTCAAGTTTTGCAATTACAAGTGACACTATGTGACAGTCAAAGGACTCGCTGAGAGAGCACCATTCAATCTTACAGACCTTTGATTATTAGGTGACATTCATCTGTTAGAGTTTGAATCGATGCAAAAATATAGCATGTATTTAACCTGCAAGTCAAACACAAACAATAAAGTAAGACAGGTAATGGAAACCATGGCCCATCTCAGAGACTGACCTCAAGATGAATGGAGGCGTAATGCTCGAGCGAGGCACACACAGTAAGCTGTAAAGGTTAATGGTGACATCTAGTTGCACGTAAGTATACATACACCTGCTGATCACAATCAAATTATATTTTGGGTCTGCTTGTACACATATTCTTCAGTTCTGTCTCTTACACGAAGCCAAATATTTGTATGTATGAACCTGTATGTAAAAGTAATTAAATAATAATAATAATAACAAGAAGAAGAAGAAGAAGAAGACCAGTGGACCACTAATGATGTAATAACAGTCAAAAAAATGAAAATGAATGTTAACTTTTGTTTGCTTTTTCTACAGTACAATAAAGAAGACATGTATTTTTTTTAACATGGGGTGATGATTGTGCAGTAAATGTAATCCCTGTGTGGAGAAATGTAATCCATTACTAATCTACTGTACAACATTTTGAGCCCAACAAGAGAGAAAATAAAATCTTAGGCTCTGGCAACATGTTACTTTTTACATACGTTTATACCGTAACGGCACTTTGTGTTGTCGTCACTGTGCTTCTTCAGTATTAACAGCACTAAACTCTCCAACAGCAGAGGGTGATAGTGATCTGTTTTACTAAAGCTACAGCAAGGACGTCACAGTGAGGGCAACACTCATCTTTTTATCAACATAAATCCGTTCAAACTCAAGATACAAGCTGCATGACGTAAAGAAGGAGACAACATAATCGATGTGTTGCCTTCTTGACTGTATGGCACTCAGTAAAGACAGATATAAAATCTACAGCAGTGATGTTTCATACAGTACGGTACAGCCCACACACAGCGAGTGCATGATGGATGTGCAGAACAGTGTGGCACTTAGTCGGGTAAAATGCATTTCTTGACCTTATATCTAGAGATACATGCAGTACAAAAGCCACAGTGGGCAGATCTCATTATTACATGGTCTGTGTTTATTTCACTCTGTTCTGTTGTTTGTCTCCTACACAACAACAGCAATGGTAAACTCATCCAGTTCTTATAGCAGGTGCAACCTCCGTTATATTAACTTATCAGAATAATTTTGTTTTTGCAGTCAGATTTTTTAGATAGGAGGCGTATTTTTCCTGCCTATGATTAAGGTTTAGTAGTTACTTGAGATGTAAACACAGTGACCTGATCAACAGTAAATTACATTATACTGTACAGTACCAACCTTGTACATCCAAACACTGAAAAGCACAAGTGAAAACAATTAATTATGGTCTATATGACGCACAGTTTTGCTTCATCGGCTGAATCTGCGGAATTTATGGGTGAGATATGAATACTTCCCTCCGTAGTTTTTGACGCATTGTTCATCCCCATTCATCCACGGGTATCTGCCTGTCACTGGCCAGCACGGAGGACAGATGATGGGGGAGTAGTATGGCGCCTTGGGCAGAGAATCTTGCTAAAGGCCCTGCGGAAGCTACTGTGGCAAAGTGGGTACAGGAATGGATTAATAGCAGAGTTGAGCCACAGGAGCCAGAAGGTGACCTCGTACCAGTGATGCTGGATGCACCGCCCTCTGCAGGCGGCACGGATGATCATCAGTAGGGTGTACGGTGCCCAGCAGATGGCAAACACACACACTATGATAGCCAGGGACTTAGCAATTTTCTTATCCCTGGACAGACGGCTAGGCTGGGCAGCCCTGCTGGTTGAGGGATCGAGTTTACCCAAACTGGGAGAGGAGGTCTGTGAGTGGATAGAGCCTCTTACAGCCAGTTTCATCCCAAACCCCCAGTTGTGGGACAGGGGGGTACCTTCCCCCTGGGCAGAGGCAGGCTCGTTGAGTTGAGGGTGGAGCCGGGCCTCCCTGCTGTGGAGCCTCCTCCTGCGAATGCTGAGGTAAATGCTGAGGTTGAAGAAAGCCACTGAGATGAAAGGAGAGAAAAACTCCAGCATGGAGGCACTCAGCAGGAAGTACCAAGAGTAATAGAACTCCGCGAAGCACTCATCCTCTGGCACGCGGCTTCTGCCCACCACCAGCTCCCAGAATATGATAGCTGGGCCATACAGGACAAAGGCTAGCACCCAGACAGCAATCATCTTGATTATGGCTTGATGAGTCATGCTCTGTCTGGCACGGTAACTAACCTGCAGTGAATATAAGCGTAAATCAGAAAATATACTTTCAGTCATATTGCCACTCAATTTTATGTGCAATTGCTTCATGCTACCATTATTGAAGAAATAGGGGGCAAACTAACAATTTATTCTCATGAAGCGCACTGTTTGTAGCCATAAAAAGCTAAGCAATGTTCATTTAACTGCAGCGGTAGAAGAGGTTTAATAATTCCTGCACTTTTAAACACAACATTGATCTCCTTGAACTAATCGCAGCACAGTGGTACAATGAATACGTGGGTCAGCTTTCAACCAGAAGCTTTAACAGCTAACAACACATAATATGCAGTTTGTGACAGATGCATACAGTAATCACATGTTTGTGAAATCACAGAATATTTTACTGTTGTTTCCTGACATTGTGCTCTGCAGAAAAGTTTGTGAATGAGTGTTAAGTCCATGAGGTGCCTCTCAGGACCACTCTCAATTAGTGCCATGCCCCACGCCCCTGTCCACATCCTCGTTCAGCGGGCAGCGTAGTTTACACCCTCTCCCGCTGCTCTGGAGATGTGCCCATGCTCCGAATGAAAAAAAACGAACCGCAGTTCATCTTCAAAGGAGATGAAAAATGGTTCCACTTATGTTTGTATAAATTAATTGGTATACCGTGCTTCTTGCCCCCTCTTCATGTAGTGATGCAGCACTCAGCGGAGAAGAATCAGGTGTGCTCATAAATCCAATCTGAAATTTTGCATTATCTTCTTAAATTGTTAGATTCCTCCTGAGAGCTTCTCGGGTTCACCTTAGCTCACTCTCGAGCAGGTTCTTTTCTCTCTGACACTGTGCAGTTAGCGTTTGGTTAACGCGCTGACACTTCATCTAACTGCCAAATACGTGCATCTAATCTGACTCCATCCTTTCTTTTAAAAGGCAAACTTTGTCCTGTGGCCGTTGACGATCCTTTGTCTTTCAATGTTCAGAGAGAAATGCTTTTAGGAAAAGGCTGCTTGGCTGCCGGTGGCCTGTTTCTGCGATGATTGATCTCTCCAGGTTGGAAGGACCATAGCACAGAGGAGGATCTCTATGATCAAAGCCAGCTAATTAAAGAAGAGGCTCTCTCTCTCTGGTGTTATTTGTATTCATTGCTCTGATGTTAAGTGTTTGCTTGTGAAAGGAAACAGAACGCTCTCTTTGTCTACTATGCCAAGCCTCATCCCACCTTTGAGTTAACACACAAGTGTATAGGATGCAGCCAGTCAGCTAATGCACAGACAAGCCCCAGCGAAAGGTTGAATGGGCCAAACTGCAGCGGAGCTTTGGAAATGTATGCTAACTATGAGACACGTGCCAAGACAGGCAGAAAATAGAAAATCGACATTACTGTCACTGTACAGTTGTGCTTCAGAAATATAAAGCAGTGGGACACAGATGCATGGAGATTAAATTCTTTTGAACTGTTGAAGTGGAAATGAAAGGCATTTAAGTTTTGTCATCTAATAATGGATTTCTTGCAGTCATGTGTTGTTTTAGGCATGTTTTCTGAAGCCCAGTCTCTCGCAAAGTCGAAATGTGACTTTTTTTTATGTTCGTCATGGGGAAGGGCTATAATTAGGGGTGGCACTGGGCCCGAATGGGTCAGGAATGATTAACCTCTGCAGATGGGCTCATTTGGGAGAATGAGGTGGCACTGCCCCTACCAATGACCTGGGAGACTCACCAGTCAGAAATTAAGCCACAGACCACAAGCAGTGAACATTTGTACGGCTACGAGGGAAAGGGCTCTTCAACTTTTAACATCGTGCTTTAAGAGCTTCACTCGAAAATGATGCCGAGCGACACCGTTTCAGATTCTTTTACACATATGGCAGGGCAGCGGTCTGTGTGTCGCAATCCTAAATTCACTTTGATGGCCCAGCGCATCGCAGATGTGAGGCACAAGATGTTCCACTCACTGCTCTGGTGACTGACAGGAAGCGGTCGTAGCTGATGAGGACGATGTTGAAGACAGACGCAGAACAAAGCAGGTAGTCCATGACCAGCCACAGCTTGCACAGTCCTCGGCCCAGCGTCCACCTGCCCGTGAGGATGTAGGGGATGTAGACCGGGATGCAGAATGCCCCTACGAAACAGACATACAAGCATATACAGTGGCGCCTCGTTTATCATATATAATCAGCATCAAATAACATTTAATAAATGTGGTATAATGTATGCAGATTCAAGTATTTATCAACAGAGGCTGGTGTATTAAGAGAAAACTAATGAAAACATAGTAAAACTCAGTTGTTTAACATGAAATATGTCTTTATAGGAGAGATTATAGCTGTTGAAAATACCATACACTAATGAACACTAACATGCGCTTATATCTCTTATTAATACATTATAATGTGTTATAAACCATTTATTAAATGCTGCATTAGGTGCTTATAAATGCTAAGCAACAGGGAATTAAAGAGTGACCACAAAATCTTTTCTTTTTTTCTACCTTACAGAACTATAAAGGAAGGAAGGTGACAAATAGTGAGGAGTGAG
>JAPZEA010000004.1:14951379-14961500 GCA_029783685.1 Heniochus monoceros | reverse complement strand
AGTTTTTTTTTTTTTTTTACGTCACTTTGCCCCATTTACTACAGGAATTGACCTACTTGTACAGGAAAAAATACTACTTTTGGAACGTGACAAAGGTACAATAAAAAAAGCTTTTTCCAAATACCAATACAGCCTGACTCGTGTGTTTGATGTTGTAAATGTGGCATATTGTAATCTAAGAATTCTAAGGTACCATCTCACTTTTTAAAAGTAAGTTATTTACATAATGCAACTCTTTGACAAGTCATCAAGATTTTGTGTAAGTTTATTTAGATTTTTATGCATTAATGGCTCTACGTCCTCTCTGACTGGGTTCTGTAACGTTCTAGCTGCAAAGCCAATCAGTGATCAGAATGAACACCAATAAAATTCTGCCTCTTTGCAGCCTCGCCTCACTACTCTGTGACTGAAGTTACAGCTCAGTGAAAAGTGTGCACAGTCAGAAGTTCTGAAACCTCAAAATAGGTGATTTTACATGACACTGATACACTGATGCCAGCTGAAAGCATTTCTTTTGTCTTTTTCGAGCTTAGTGTAAAGCAAAGTTTTACCATTAGTTCCCATGCTAAGAGGCTAGCTTGCTAATAGTAATGACAGATCATGCTAATGTCTGGTAGCATAATTAATATTAAAAGACCTTTTCACAGCAGGCATTTTGACATGTCATAGCAGGAAAAGCACAGGTGTATTTAATATTAATGATGGCTCCACTTAGGGTTGACGTCCTAGTTAATGTCTTTAGTGCTCTGTTGCTAGCTACTGCAGCAGAGCTCAATTTGACATGTGAACTGCTTTATCAGTGAAAATCTTTGATGTGACCACATTTTAGGTCAGAACACATTGCTAAATGATGTAACAAATGCATGATAAATCCCTTCAGTAATGAATCTGCCCTCCATAATGCAAAGCATTAATAATTCCAATCAAATCAGATGGTTCTGACATATTAAAAACACATTACCTGTATGAAATTATACATTTAGAATATCTTTAAGGTGCTTTTTATTTTATTTTGTGTCAGTTTTGCAGTCTGGGATATGAAACCCTTGAACCTCAGTGTCTCAAAACCTCTCAGATCCCAGATACAAAATTATAATTCCAAGATATGACGATATGTTGTGGAAGATTTTTGATTGTGCTAATTCCCAAATGCAGATCACTGTTCATCTTTCGATCCAGCAGGTTTGCTGTGTGTGTGATGGAGAAGGCCAGTGTTTGGATGTGATTTAACAGTTTGGCTATGTTTGTAATTCCAAGGATTTGGGATTAGGGTTGACTTTCACAACTTCCTAAACAACCTAATGTACTGAGTCTGAGTCTGCCCACAGTGTTCTGCTGGACAGTGGATGAGGGTGCAGAAACAAAAAGAGTTCAATAGTTGGCACTGTTAACAAGTAAAATCTGCTTTACAGATATTTCTAAGAATGTATGAATCCATCCTGGGATGGTAATATGCTGAAATACACAGAAACGGCCCTGTGCCGTTTTCTTCACACACTGCTCCAGACTCAAGTTCAGAAAAAGTTCAGTACTAGGCTCTTACTGCAAGAACTGACTCACTTCATCTTGGTTCCATCTGGATCATAATTTCCAGCATCTTTTTACCTCTGTTTATGAACGGTTTGTTCTTTCTAAGTGTGTGGGGAAGAAAGATGACCACCCACTGTTTTGGATTGTGTTGATCTCCATTTAAAATATGTTTCAGGCCAATCGCGAGCTTTAAAAACTGCATTAAATTTAGCTCTTAATTGATTAAAACAGCAAAATAAGTAGTGATTTCAAACATTCTTCACCCCTTGTTGGCATCTCAGATTAGAAGCTGCTGTGAGCTGGTATTAAATGAGAAATTAGCTCACTTTCCCAGCATGCGACATACTATATTCATTGGTGCTTTAAGCTGCACTAATGCCAGACAGGGCAATCCCTGAGTGCGTGCAGCACCTACCGTAAAGGCTGCAGGATTAAGTCGTGTTGTGTACATGTTGAATTGCTGGAACTCTGTTAAGTCTTCCTCTTAAGTTAATCCCTCGGTGTCTTGAAATAACATTTTACTGAAGTGTGTGAGACAGCCAGCTGGTTGGTCTACAGGTTGGGAGCAGCTTTGCTGATGTGAAGACTACGGATAATGTAGTAACCTCCACCCTGATTCTGAAGGTACACAGTAAGAGCGATAACACAAGTGCAACAGAAATACCACCATTAAGTTCCACACAAGACCATCTTTATACTAAGAGCTCCACTCTTATATTGTCCTACAGCTACTTGCCAGGCTTTGATGAGAAAATCCTTTATTTCATCCACAAAGAAATAAGACAGTAGGTATGCTGTACTGCAGTCCAGACAGCGTGTCGTGTCTATCTATTAAAATGAATCTAACATGTCAAACAGCTTCTGTCTGAAGCTCAGGCACACAGAGACAAAATCAAGTGATCTCCAGTAATCCCTTTTGTCATTGGGTTCACCTTTCTCAGCGTGGTTGCTTTGACATTTTTGTTGATGTGATGTGTGAGAGAGACAACTGTCTTGTACCATACTGCATAATTATGAGAAATAATTTAAAATGTAAAAGAGGAGGACACAGTGTAGCCATTACAGGCGATTTCCCACTGTACATCTGCTGGCAAAGGAGGGGAACATGAGACGGGGTTTCTACACATTGCACATGACAACAGTCTCTTACCGACAACATCAAACACATCAGTCATATCTGAATGTGTTTTACGTGTGCTGGGGTTCCAACACTTGGTTGCCAGTCGTCGAGGCTGTTGAAGTTCATGGTACAAAATCAGATCTCCATTGGTATGCTGACCTCTCTGGTTGGTCCCGGGCTGGCGGAGAAAGTCACAGAGCTGTGACTTGTTGGGCTGTGTGTTGTTGTCGCTGTAGGTGTGGTTCCAACACTTGTTGCAATATCAGGTGTCATTGCAACAGTTGTTGTAGCAAGTGCCATTGCAAGAGTTGTTGAAGCAGGTGCTGCTGCAGTTGTTGTCAAAGCAGGTGGTGTTCTTGCCACAGTTGTTGTGATAGCAGGTGTTGCTGTCATAGCAGGTGTCTTCATGACAGTTGTTGACGTAGCAGATTTCGTCATTTCAGCAGTTGTCGTTAAAACGGGTGTTGTAGGTGGCACAGTTATTGTTGTTGCTGCAGTTGTTGTCGAAGCAGTTGTTGGTGCCAGTGTTGTTGTGGCAGGTGTCATTGCAACACTTGTTGCTGTAGCAGGTGTCGTTGCAACAGTTGTTGTAGAAGTGGGTGTGGTGGTTTCCGCAGTCATCGTTACAGAATATGTTCTTGTTGCCACTGTTGTTGTCTTGGCAGGTTTCATATTTTCGGCAGTTGTCATCAAAGCGGGTGCTGTTGGTGGCACAGTTGTTGTTGTTGTTGCTGCAGTTGTTGTCGAAGCAGTTGTTGATGCCGGTGTTGTTGTCATGGCAGGTGTCGTTGCAACATTTGTTGAAGCAGGTGCTGCTGCAGTTGTTGTCAAAGCAGGTGTTGTTAGTGCCACAGTTTTTGTGATAGCTGGTGTTTCTTTCACTGAAATGCCCTGCCTCTGTCTGAATCAACGACTGTATATAATGGATGGACAACATGACAGCTCTTCAAAAGTGAAGCCTGCTGGTGTCGGGCGGTATAGGTTGTAAATCTCGCCTGGGACATGGGCCAAACCAAACGGTACACATCAAATAAATTTTTCCCAAAGATGGTTTCTGTCATTTTAGGTAGTTTTTATCAAGGTCAAGTATCAATTATGTTCAAGCGTTCATTTTTCTGATTAATTTTGGTTTTAATTAGTTATTTGATGGTATAAGAGGGGGTGTGACATCGTGATTGACAGCTCGTTTGTGTTCCAGACTGATTCGGCTCGACTGATTTAGCCTCAATACCATGGCTCAGTGCAAGATGGTAGCTCCTGTATCTGGGATATTTTGGCTTCATTTTTGTGCAGCGGAAGAAGCAGAGACGTGTCATCCATCTTTATATACAGTCTATGGTGGCAAGCAAGTTAACTATGCCACGGCATGAGGAAACAAACTACTGCCAGTTAGGTGAGAAATGCACTCAACCTCAAGTATGCAGGCAACCAACAAAGGCTGCCCAAACCCTGTCCAAAATGAACCACCTCTACAGCTACATACTGACACTCCTCTCTTGCAAACAATGCAAAATATTATGTAAAAACAAGATGGAAAGCTTTAAACCTAGTTATATATTTTTAAGCAGAGCTATTCACATGCCAAACATATTATTATACAGTAGTAAATTGGATTGCACCATGCATATACTTTGTATGAAGACAAAAAGCATTAGATCAGAACTGTGTATTGGCAAATATTCATTATTAAAGGCCTTGGATTGAGATCCAAGGCAAAAAACTTGATCGGGATATCCCCTCTCATGTGTCTACCTCCTGTTGAGTGACCTAAAAATATCTCATTACGGTCCTTTTCAAGATTTTCTCTCTGGAGTGCCAAGTTAAATGTAAGCTTAGCCTTTTCTCCACTTCCCCCGTCATCTCTCTTTAAAGACGTCATCATAATTTTAAAACAAGAAAAAAATCAGCCATTATAAAGAAAGTGAAGCCCTTTTCTTATCTTACTGAATGTGCCCTGTCAGCATACTCAGGCTACCATATGCATGTGTGCCAACCCATACAGATGCGCACACACACACAAAGCACAGGCTCTTTTACATACAGTATGGAGAGATCTGTCAGTGTCAGCATCCTCCAATGGGAGCTCTGTTAAACTAATCTTGGAAGCGCCATGTGGAGGGGATAATTGTCATGGATACAAATTAAATAGCAACATCAATTGTTAGCATGCTAAGTGGGGAGAGCAAACACAGGCCAAATGAGAGCAGCCTGTCTCAGGGGTACTCAGGAGGATACAGGGGGTTGGAAGTGAGGGAGGAGATGCAGGGATGGAGGGGGCGGTGGGGTAATTTTCGGTGCCACTGGAGAGAGAAATCACAAATGGCTGAATGCCAAATCAACCCCTCCCTCTAAATGACTTCCATGTCAAGATAAGGAACAACCCTAAAACCCAAGAATGACAGAGGAGGCCTCTAGCAAACCCTGGCTGGAACATAATTACCTGTAAGCCCGAGTCAAATAGAAATATCTTAATAAGGTGGAACTTAACGCTAACAGAGAGCTCTTTTCATGTTATTGTGAAGGTGCAAACAGTAATTGCCGAGCCAAAGATGGCAGAGCATTCCCATAAGCGCCTACTGCCAGCCATTGCTGTCAAACACGTTGTGATTCGCTATATGTGTACATTTTACAATCATTAGTCTCCGCTTCAAAACAATGTGAGTATGATGATAGAGAAACGTGCCTATCTCCATTAGTCCCACCCCCACAAATATGAACGTGCGTGCGTGCTCAGCTGAGGTTGTGTCCTGCAGAGTAGAAAGCGGAGAGTCATTTTCAGTGTTTGACAAATATTAGCAAAACAATTGATGACAAAACACATTAAGAATTGCACTGATTGCACAGGCAGGGGAAATTTTTGCGTACAACACACAGATGTTTACGGGCTTATGACCGAAGGAATTAATTATCTTCAATTACATTGCACTTTTTACAGCAAAGCCGTCTCTAAGACACATTGCAAAGATAAACTTAAACAGGCAATGTTATCAAACTTAAAGTGTTTAGGTTGAGGGAGAGGATGTTGCAAGCACTACAGAGCATCTTAGCAGGGCACTTTTTGAGCTGGGTATGGACTTGGATGATAGTGAAGATGAAAATGAAGATGAGGATGACTAGAAGTTGAGCTGTTTCAGTAGATTCACATAATTTGAGTCAAGCAATTCATATTTTGTTATTTCAGAGTTATTTTTGCATTTGGTTTATTTTTATAAATAATTTAATTAAAATACAATACACAGGCTACATAAAACATGAGATTAAAACATGGTTCCCTTTAAAATAACCTTGTTTATTCTCATTGAACGGGCATTTATGTTTCTAGCATAACAATACATTGGCCGTCAATGTGGCATGTCTTGATAAACCTTACAGTGACGGTATCAAGAAATAAATAAAAACTCCATACCCTTGTGCAAAGCCCTCAGATAAGCCATCCTGCTCACACTGAGACTTGTGCATGACAGAATCTCATCTTTTATCACCTCTCAGTAATAATAATAAATGACTGAATGTGATATTAGAAATATAAACCCAGAACAACTGCAACAACTTAGTAGTGCATAGCATTTGCACTAACAAAACAAAGAATCAAAAATGACAACTAATAAATATGCAGTTACATTACGTTAAATCTGTGATGCGGTTTATCAGTTTGTTAAGTACAGGTCCAAATTTTCGATAGTCAACTCTCATTCAGTTTCTCATTTTTGAAGGTCTTTGTTCAGCGCACAACTGCTTACAAGACAAGGAGCTTGTACAGACAGAAGTGAAAAGGAATATCAGAACGTAATTTAACATTTTCTGAACTATACTTCACCTGATCACACAACACAAGAGGTCAGAGTAATGTAAACCTACAGACAGCCATGCACCAGGACCCAGCTTAATGAGTTTACAGCAGCAGCAGCAGCAGGAGCAGCAGCAGAGCAACAAACCATTTACATCTTTCAGCCATATATCATGCTCCAGTTTAGAGTACCACACGTCTGTCTCGCAGGCTTCCTTTACATGTTCACAGCGAGCACTTTCACCATCCATAGCTACTGACATTTAAGTGGATTTTGATTCCAGAAGGCAAATCAGAAGCAGAAATTAGCTCCATGTCACATTTTCATCTATGACCACAACCTGGTATACACACACCAAGTAATTGGTGGTGGTGACGTCTTTACATAGACTGCTACACAACATTCAACTCTAATTATATATAACTACACGAAAGGCATCAAATTTCAGCATTGGGACAGCCAGTTATTTCACTGACAAACGCTCAAGACTAACATTCAACCCCATACCCTGCACAACTTATCCCCCCCCCCCCCCCTGCTCTCTCCCTCTCATATCTGTTTGTTTTCCCTGAGAACAAGGGAGCCTCATAATACCCACTGCCGGCAATTAGTGGAGATTAAAGCCGTGTGTGCATGTCTAGGTGTTTCTGCACTTGCGTGGGAGTTTCAATGTGTTTGTGTGCTCTCCTGTTTAGGTGTGTGTGTCAGTTCGTGTGAGTGAAAAAGAAAGTGATAGTGAGGTCAGTGTTGGAGGAGCTGAGGCAGTGTTAGGTTTCGTGGGAGTGAGATATTTTGTAGACAAATAAATACCTAGAGGGAGAGAGGCCGACTGAGGTAACCAAGCCACAGAGGGGAGGCGGATTTTCAAACTTGAAGCTGTGGAGTTGTGTACTGGGGATACACTACGTGGCCAAAGATATGTGGACACCCCAACAAAACACCATTTGTGAGTTTCACAGCCACTCTAACTCTAAGGATGGCGGAGTCTGCCTAGCTTGGTCAATCCAACACTGAAATATCTCAACAATTATTGGATTGCACACACATTCATGTTCCTCAGAGGATGAACCAGTCAGTGATATAACAGCTTTACCTCTAGTGCCTCCAGCAGGGCAAAGTTTTCACTTATCCGGTGAAACATATTAGCATCTACTGAATTAAATAGTAAAAAAAAATCTACAGACATTTATGTCCCCCTTAAAACCCCCAAATTTTGTTGATCGCCAGACTCTCGTTTAGCGCCATCATCAGGTCAAAATTTCAGTTTGTCCAATACTTTGGTTTAAGAGCAAATGACTGGAAACCAATAATATTCTCATCAGTCTTGGCTGTGCTTTTTATCGGGTGCTAATTAGCAAATGTTGGCATGCTAACATGCTAAACCGAGATGAATGAGGTAAACAGTACCTGCTAAGCATCAGCATGTTCACATTGTCATGTGAGCATGTCAACATGCTGATATTTAGCTCGGCTAGCAGCCAGCATAACTGTAGACTCATAGCCTTGCTTAAACCTGCCTGCAGTGATTTGCACCCACGCAGCCGCAAGAGCATTAGTGCAGTCGGGCACTGATGTTGATTAAGACCTGGCTCTCCGATGGCATTCCAACGTATCCAAGATGTGTTCAGTGTGGTTGTCAAGCTCGTCCACAGCAAAACCTGCAAACCATTTCTTTATGCATCTTTCCTCTTTCTCTGTCATGTTGGAAGAAGAGAGGGTCTCCCCACTGGAAGCTATAGAATTGTGTGCTGCAGCCTTAAGATTTCTTAATAGGAGCTAAGTCCAATTCATGACAAAAGCATGTGTCTGCATACTGAATTTCATTTCATTGATAACAAAAGTGGAGTCTCCCTCACTTTCACATCATGTATACTGTATATATGTGTGTGTGTGTGTGTGTGTGTGTGTGTGTGTGCGTGCGGCCAAAGGGCAGCATGTTAAGTCAAGAGGAGGAGGGGATGCAGGCAGGAGCGCAGGTGTGTGTCCTCTCTTTCTCCTCTTCATGCAGCACAACAGCTGATGGTGAGCGGAGGTGCTTTTCCCTTGAGCAGGTCACTCTTCACAGTAAGTGAGGCACACACATTTAACCTCTTTGTGTTTCCCCGCGGCTCTGCGGAAAGACCCCTGCATTCGCTTTGACGTCCTATCTCTGGTCCACACCTGGGTCACACAGTCGCTGCACAAAATTCTTGGCATCTGTTTTAAGCTGCTTGAGGTTTGACTTTTTTTTGTGTTACTATGGTCTGATGAAATTTGAGGTTTTTTTTATATTTTCAGTGGATTCTCTTGTGACCTGCTGATTGAATGACTGTGTAACACATCTTTGAGCTACACTTGTGCACTTATTCATATTAAAGTGTGCCATTTAAGTCTTGATAAGAACGTCCCGGCACATGTGACTGTGATTTAGTGATTATGATGGGACTGGTCATCTTGTTATATAATTTCCCCTGACGTGGGTATTTGTGCTGAGGAAGACTTAGTGCTGGCTTGAAATGTTGCCAGTGAAGCTGAAGGGAGGTCTGATTTCAGTGTGTGCAACTTTTCTATTGCATTTTATGGATCTTTATATCCTGCATCTCCTCCACTAAAGTTTTTGTGGGGGAGCCCACGACTGCACTTGCCAATGATTGCATTATCCAGTGCAGTTGAGCTATGAGCCATTAGCTTGACCTATTTAGCTTGAGAAAAGGACAATAAAGATAAAGAAATGTTATAGCCGGGGTGAAGGCCACTGGACTCATTTCTGCTTTAAACTAGCGGATATCAAATTATGCTGCTGCTGGATTTTTCCTGCTTTGATTTGGAATTCTTTATGGATTAAACATTTATTGTGTAAAGGGTAATACAATATCGATTGTTCCATAAAGACCTTAAATCAAATCTTGTGCCTCTCAATCCAAACTGTGACAGACTGACGGGTGAAAAATCAGAGGAACAATGAGACTAACAGTCTGCAGCCATGCTGGCCGCTCCATGATGCTGTACATACTGTCAGCACAGCAGAGTTTGAGCTAGCATGAGCACGCTAAGATGCTCACAGTGATAATACTAACATGCTGATGTTTAACCATCCTAATTAGCAAATGCTACTTAGCACTAACATGCTAAATAAAAATGGTGAAGCATTAGTTTTGCAGATATTTGACCTGATGGTGGCGCAAAATGATAAGTCAAGTGATCACTAAAGTTTTTACAATTCATCCTGAAGTGGGCATGAATGTGTGTGCTACATTTCATGTTGAGTCATCCAATGCAATTGCAAAGACATTTCATTCACGAACACAAATGTCAGCCTCATAGTGGCACATGAGGAAAAGTCAGGGGATCACCAAAGTCCTTAGCTGTCCAGCACTTTGCTCCAAAATCTCCCATAGGTGTTCAATTGAGTTTAGATCTGGTGGTATGATTCATAATATTCCAATACCCATTGAACCAAGAAACGTGAGCCCTGTCTGGAAGCATCTTCTTTGCTTATGTTTCTCCACACACTGATTCAGGTTTTTCCTTTAATATGTCACCCATCGCTATTTTCAACCAAATTTTTGCTTGAGTTTTCCTACTACTTTCTGCTTTCCTCTGAAATCCTGGATTGATTGATTGCTTTTCATGCTACAGATGTGTGTAAATCCATACCGTGGCGTAGGAGTTGAACTGGCTGCGCTGAAAATAGCGATGGGTGA
>JAPZEA010000004.1:14922095-14933587 GCA_029783685.1 Heniochus monoceros | reverse complement strand
CCCAGTCGCATGCACGCCGGCAAAATAGGACACAAGCATGAGCAGACAGGTCGATGCGCTATGCTTTAGCTGCTATCATACCAGCGTTTTATGTCACATTAGCTGAGATGAAAAAAACATTGGTCCTTTTATCAGCCAGTGTTTATTTAAAGGCAAGGATACAGAAATAGTACAATCTGAACTCGCCTCTGATCCACTTATAACAACCTGATCTGCTCCACATCGAGCCATCATTGATTGATGTAACAGGATGAAAACATCTGACCAGCATATAAAATGTGACATCCTTATTTATTACGCACTGGCCCCTCATTATTCCTCTCTGTCACATCATCTCCATGTTGTCATCTTTTCTCTCCCTCACTCGAACCGTCCCCGTTATGTTCCACTAAGGCGAGACTCTCCACCTTCTCTTTTGGAGAAGCAAAGAGCTGCTAGACAGTGGGCTCCCTCGCAGGCACACCCAAGAGGCCTTATTAAAGCCAAGGTTAAATCCCACTCTGCTCTGTCTTACACTTCATACTAGTATCCACTCTGAGAGTTCTCTAATATCCTGGATTCTCTGCTGCACTATAACTCCTCAGAGACACCCAGGGCACTGTATAGGACGGCAGAGTAATCCTGGTAGCGTTACAGTGAGCCAAGGTGAGATGCCTCTGTTTTTGCTCTGAATACCCAGAGGAAAGAAGAACAAAAGGCCATCTAAAGCTTGTCTGGCTTGGGTCAGAGATTATTTCACCTCATTATGTGTTATTAGAAGCTGTTTTTTTTCTATTTCACGCAGCTTTTTTCGATAAGAGGAGGCAAACAATGTTGCAGTCCCGTGTGAGCCCTCAGCATTGCCACCTCTCCTGCAGCGATGTGCACACTTGTGAAAAACTGCAACAGAAATCCTTCCACGTGGGATGCTTTTGTTGTAGCATTAACTCCTGAATCTCTTTGCTGCATAAATCAGTTGTCTGACTCAGATAATGCCTTATGGAATTTCTCACGCTTGCTGCAGCAATAGAGGAGATGAATTCATTGGGCTCAAGTTCCCATATAAACCTGGGAGAAAGGGTAGTGGGCCAGAACAGAGACACCAGAACTGATGCTCTGTCCTCGAGCCATATCAGGGAGTGAAGTGAACGTGACAGAGGAGATTGAGATGGGCTTTGTTCAGAGATCCCAGGTCTGTTGACACTCAGGGCTCTCAGTCATTCCTCGAAGGGGAGACCAGGGGAGGGCGGGCCACCCCATCCTGTTATTCACCATGAACTCCCTCTGAAGTCTGAGGATTTTTATGCTTTGGCATATAAAAGCATGTAGTCATCATTTTCTGTGTCACAAAATCATTACAACGAGCAGCTATATGAATGAATTTCCAGCTGCAATAGAGCTTACAGTCCTTCAGCTCAGTTGTCACCTCTGTTTGGGTGTAAATGACCAGACGAAGATTAGTTTGGTGTTTGAGAAATTCAAACAGGAGGCCTGTAGGTTGATGAATGAGATAAAATGTGTTAATCAGTGAGCTTTAGAGGTGCTGGGAGTTTCCTCCTGCCTCCAGTCTTTATGCTAAGCTAGTGCTAATTGCCTGCCCCGTATTTAATGCATAGGCATGACAGTGGTATCATCTATCTCGCGGCAAGAGAGTGATTGAACATGTTTCCCAAATTGTTGAACTAGTCCTTTAGGAGTGAAGAGTGGAACATAGTGGCCTAACGAACCAATAGGGGATCAATGTAGATCAATACGAACATATCTGATCATTATAATGACCAATTAGGACTTGAAGTGTAATTTTGCCATGCTTGGAGTCATTTCTTGATGGGTGTATTTTCTTATTGCACTTAATAAGAAGAGTCTGATTCCAAAATGAGATATTAATCCCCACTCTGGTGAAAATAAATTACAAAAAAAAAAATCAGACAAACATAAAATGGTCATGTACATTTTATTTTTCATCTCATTTGACTAAACAATAGCAAGTTTACAGACTGAATCTCCCTGAATGATAAACCACAATACTCAAAGGACTGTTGATGTATATGAATCCTAACAATCTCCTTTGCTGAAGTGTTGTTGTTGTATGAGTTACTGCAGGTTTATGTGACAAAATAATTAAAACTCAAAGCTCCATGGACTCCTACTTCATGCTCACTGCTTTCTTTTTGTCCTTTTATTCTTTCTTTAACCTTTGAGTGCTGTTTATTGTAATTTACACTTTCCCCAAGGTCAAGAATGAACTTTCAGCCACAACTGCAGTTTATTTAAAGTTGACTAAAAAACATCCCTGCCTGTAGGAATTGGAAATAATTTTCTCAGTTTAGCATATTACTGTATGACAGCCGCCTGAGAAATTTTATGAACGGATCCGACAAGGCATCAAAGGAAAATGGGTCATATTTGTGTTTACAGTGTCTGTTTTCCATGACAATGAGAATCCGAATGCTTATTCACTGCACGGATGCTTGTCGGTGCTGTCGGAACAAGGCTATAACATTACAGCACAGATCACACCTGCCAGTGTGCCAAAAACTGTCAAACCATCCTTCAATTTACTTCTGTTACATTCACCCCCCTCCTCCCAGAAATATGAATCCTGGTAATAAGCTCATGCTGAAGGAAGAAATCTGACAGTTTGTTGACTGAGATACTGAATACGAGACAAGAAATACAGCTACTCATGCTTTGTGTTATCAAGCTGTCATGTTGTTTGTTTATATCGCAGTGAGCTATGATGAAGTGTGGGTAGTGTTTTGGAGGTGATTTACATGCAATCATATTTCTCATCATTGCTGGCCTGCACTGGACACAATATCAGAAGTCACAGAAAAGATTCATAACCGGTAACTAAATCAGGGAAGGAGGGAGAAAAAACTGACTCTGTGCTGTGCACTCATACCTAATTCAACGTTCAGTAGTATGCATGCTGTTTGGATATAACTGTCATGACTTTTATCTAATTTTTTGTGATTTTCTTGACAAGTGTAGCCATCCCTCTCCAACCCAGTCGCCAGACTAAAAATTGACATTGCAGGCTTCTGTAAACCATGGATATGTTGAAACTTTATGTTTCTTTATGTTCAAACGTTAATTTTATGTTGTGACAACACTGTGGTTAAGGTCCGGTTAGGTTTAGGCTTAAAAACCACTTGGTTAGAGTCAGGGAAAGACCATGTTTTGGCTTAAAATATCCAGTTTTGCCGCCACAAACATGGCTCGAACAATGATCTGCTGCTTGGCAGTCATTTCCCTCAACCACTATCACCTACTCCTCCCAATGAGAAACTCATCTTATATTATACATGTACAGCTAATATGAACTACGTTTGATACGCATTGTGATAAATGTTGATATGATACATATGAAATATACAGATTTATTGTTTCTGTGGTTTCCAGAAATGTACAATGCCAACATTTGCTTCTGGCAACTGGCTGCCCTTTCCATTTTCTGATTTTGGTAATGTGTAGAGAACATGGAAATGCTGATGGTCAGTATTTTGTGGGAAGGACAAGCCGTCAAACAGGAAGATCTGAGTATCCATCCACCCATCTTTTGGAAGCACTCCCAGCACACGTTGGGTGAGAGATGGGGAACATTCTGGGCAGATTGCCAGTCTACCACAGGGATAACACAGACCTCAGTAGAGCCAATTAAATTCTGTGTGTTTCAGTGGTTCACCAAGTCTCTACTGAGAGCTCGAGCCACATTTTTAAAGATGGCCTTTTACATTTAAATAATCTGCAATTGTCCACCCAGCTTTGGTTTCATTCTGTTATTTGATTAAGTGGTTTTTCTTTTGTGCCTGTGAAAGAACATTCAGATGTAAGATTGTAATGAACTCTGTGAATGTTCCAAGTAATAAAATATGAGACCCCAACTGATGAACTAAGTGCATTCAGCCAAATTACAGTCTGAAGCCAGTGAAACCGTTAATATTGCAGTCAGATAAATGAAACCGGTAAGAAAATGATTTGAAAGCAATGCAAAGTCTTGTATGTTAGTATAGATGTTCACTATGTAGCAACACCGTAGAGGGATGATGAACAATATGCCATGGCAAGCAGAGGCAATCCAGGTTTGTATTCATTCAGGTATTTTAGCATCTGTCTGTCTGTCTGTCTGTCTGTCACCACTTTGGTCCAGACTGAAATATCTCAACAACTATTGGACAGATTCCTGATTTTGTTCAGATGTTCATGATCCCCAATGGATGCATCCTGCTGACTTTGGTGATCCCTGACTTTTCATCCATAGAGCCGTGGAATTTTTGGTTTCGAGTGAAATGAAACTACTGAATACATTTCCAGGAAATTTAGTCCACACATTGATGCGCCTCTCAGAATCAATTGCAGTAACTTTGGAGTACACGTAACTCATCATGAGGTCAAATTTTTCATTTGTTCAATACTTTGTTTTATGGCTAAGTACCTGCAAACTAAAGACTTTCCATTCAGCTCCAGTTGTACTTTGTGTTTACGGCTAATTAGCAAATGTTTGCTTACATACTACGATAGTGTCACGACATTACACCAGCTAAATATCATCATGCTAGCATCATCTTTGTGAGCATGTTAGCATGCTGACATTAGCATTTAGCTCACAACACCACTGTGCCCTTGATTATAGACTTGCAGATTCAGCAGTGTGGCTGTAGAGTCAATGTCTTTTGAAACACAGCAGCAAGTTTAATGATCCTCTTATTATTGAAGGTGTGCCAATCAGGGAAAGATTTTGGTTGCACAAAGACCCACAGACCCTCAGCCATCCTTGGCATTACTCTCCATCCTTCCTGCAAGTTGTTGAAACATTTCTGTTTGTGAGGAAGGAAAATTAAGTAAGGCAGAACTTTTGAGGGTATTTGGTTAAGTTTTGATACGATTGCTGAGTTACAGATGTCCCTGATCCTGTTCAGCTGTAGGTCAGAGCACTAGACGTGTACCACCAATCAAGGCTGAGTCTGTACCGCATTAGCCTGGGTTTGAATCTGGCTGGGGCCCTTTGCTGCATATCACCCCTTCTCTCTCCTCTGCCTTTCCTGTCTCTCTCTACAATCAATATCCAATAGGTCTGAGTACAACTAATGAGCCCAACCTTTCATTGATAGTTGTATGACCATCATGAGTGTTAGATTATGCTCCGATCAGTCTACATCGTGTTAACTTTGCCCCTCCTTTACAGCCTGATGTAAGGGTCCAGATGGATTATTTCCAAGGGGAACAAGGCCACCTTTCAAAATAGGCCAGTTTCTTGCATCCAATAGATGCATCTGTCCTAAATCTCTCAGCTGGGCAAGAGAGCGAGGCATCCATATGTAAATAATTAAGTGTGTACTCATAGTAAATGAAGTTTGCATGTAGTATTTAGGTTACTCAAGCAGTGAGGGAGTCTATCTATATCACAGCATTCCTGTTACTGTAATCAAACTCACATGCCATTAAATTCATGCAAAATGTCAAAAATAAACTTAATACTTAAAATAAACAAGTTTAGTTAATTCCCAGCCAACAGGCCGATATGTCACAGTTGTTTCAGTGTTTGTTGTTTGTGTTCCACAAAGCTACTTTTCAGGGTTTGTCAGGAGGAAGGTGCTGAGGTCAGCAGCCCAACTCAGAAATCCTCATGAAAAGGAATAGATGCTGTTTTACCGTTGCTGCAGGTTGTTGGAATTATAAATCATAAATCAGCACCTGTCTATTAGGTTGAAAATTAAAAGCTCTGTGCATCCGTGAAGGTAACTGGAATTATCAAAGAGACTAATTAGGATAATATATAGGCTCTCTAAATTAAATCACTTTGGGTATTTGCACAAGTCTTCCAAAAAAAATCAGCCAGAGGACAACAGAGCTGACCTTCATGTTATCATGTATTTTAGAACAGGGTCTTTGACAGTCCAGGCAAAGATGCTGTGGACCAACATGAAATGGGTGAAAACTATCCCAAATTCAGGTGCCGGGCTGAATGTGAGGCTGCTGAATAAGTCATGGCGCCCAAGTCCATTAGGGAATTGACAGAATTCTCTTTGCTGGCTACCAAGGGATCACTTCAAAGTTTGATGAGGGAGGCGATGAGACCGCAGGCGTCACACACCTGACAAAGGTTTTTCCAGCTATTGTGAACTAAGAACACAAGTGAAAAGGTATAATAATTGTTTTCTGCTCTGTTTTATTCAGTTATTTACTCGTCTACTTTGTGTTGAATGACATAGTTAAAGCTAGATGTAATAAACAAAGGCAGTTTGGTACCTCTGTGGGCAGCTGTGCAACACAGGCAGAGAGACAGGAAGAAACAGGGCTTCTCAGATTCTCCTGCTAAGGCTCTGAATGTTGTCTGGAAGCGAACAGGAAAAAAAAAGCCCTGCAGTTTGGCAGATCTAGGCTCTTTGAAATGTTAAATATAAGCTCAGACATGAAACACTAAAGGTCTCCTCTAATCCTCAGTCAAACAGAGTGGTTATCAGGCCAGAAATAGTGCATGAAGAGCGGAAGGGGTAAACAGCTCTGTGGCTCAGGCAGAAAACATCCGTCAGCTGCTTCAGGTGAAACATCTTTGTTCAGCCAGCGATGATTTTATGTTTGAATGATATATATTACAGCAATGACTCCAAGCTTTTTGACTCATGACCCCTTAAAATGCAGCTATGTTTACTTGTAATCCTTTGTTCCATAAGTAGACCAGCTGAGACGAGTGATTATTTTCATCTTTTTATTTCTAATTAGAAGAAATTAGATTATTATTAAATTATTTGTACAGTCGGCTCAATTATATTTGCTTTCAAAAAGCAAACAGTTTTTGATAGTAACTGTGACCAAAGTTAGGGTCAACTACAGATGGACTATGAAATTAGTGAAGATTATCCATTAATATTAGGAGATGGAAGATCCATTTTAGTCTAAATGAAGAATTTGTTGCTTTGAACTGAAAATAGATATTTAATCTTTTTTTTTAAATGCATCAATGGATTAAAATGACAGAATGTAAATCATAGAGAATACTCTGAGAAGACTGTGGTATTATATTATATTGTGTTTTGTACCTGTGGTCATTTATGTTTCTCTTGTAAATTTTTGTATCCACAAAGAGGATGGCGATAATGTTTTGTATACACGTTATTCATGATGAAATATAGGTCACATGACTAATCAGTGGACAGTATATAAGGAGGAAGTGGAAACTGCCTGAGTGCCCCCCTCGATGGAGATTAGATAGTCAAAAACCTTTGGTGAATAATGCATAGTGCACCGGAGAGGAGTTATGATTTAACTTTAGTTTACTTCCCACTGCTCCCCTGTGCAGCAGTGCTTTATAACCCTGTGTG
Organism: Heniochus monoceros; assembly: GCA_029783685.1. NCBI lineage: Eukaryota > Metazoa > Chordata > Actinopteri > Chaetodontiformes > Chaetodontidae > Heniochus > Heniochus monoceros. The sequence goes on along the minus strand of JAPZEA010000004.1, from coordinate 14,926,283 downwards.
TGTTTGTGTGTGTGGTTCTTGTGTTCACAGCTTATGGCGTATGGGTAAAAAGAACGGTGACGTGTCTAACTACATCACCGATTTTGCTGCAAACTTGAGGTGAATACGACAGAGACACACATGCAGATACACAGTACAGTACACTTTTGTTCAGTGCAGAATGCTGTGTTCTTGTATTGAATCACTTCTGTCCTTTAACATAAGAGATTTTGGAGTTCTATACATTTCCCAAGATGTTCTGTTTCTTTCTGCATCTCTAACCTATTGTTTACACATGTACAGCCAACTGTCAGCAAACTACTGCTCTTTATATCTGCTGAATTTGTCCTTCGCTTGTCCTTGCTGCTAAACTTGCTTTTTTCTCACCTTTTCTCCTCTGCCTGTCTGTGTTCGTATATATGCTTGCACATGTATGGTGCTCTGTGTGTGTGTGTGTGTGTGTGTGTGTGTGTGTGTGTGTGTGTGACACAACAGGAACACTGTGATGGGAGTTAACACAGGGATGAGCCAAGCCCTCCTCGGTAACAATCCCCTGGCCACTATCCAAGGTGTGTGTGTGTGTGTGTGTGAGAAGGACAGACACTGGAGTGGATTTATTTCAGGAGAGTGTAAAGGAAAAGGCACAAAATTTAGCATCAGCACCGCCGATAAGCAGAATATAATTTAGAGGTCAAGGCTGAGGTGGAGGTGCACTTTATTAATTTCATTTCTGGAAAAATCTCAGGGTCACAGAACACATAAAAATACCCAGAAAAGAGTTTTTTATGTTCAGCAGCACACTGGCAGTACATTTCCCTCCTCTCAAACACTAACACAAACCTTTGTCTCTCATACACTCCTACACACACACATAAATGCTCAAACTCAGCCACATACTGTACACGACGCATCCCCTCGCACACACACACCTTCCTACACTTGAGAACAATACAAGAATAACACAGGAGAAAAAACAAGTGCACAATCCCGAAGAAATGACCAGCAAACAGTCCCGACCACCATCAGCAGAGCTAATTTCCAATCATGCTTTGCAGTGTGAGGGTGAGAAGGGGGAGAGAGATGTATTAAAAAGAGAAGTGTGATGATGAGTAATACAGTTATGCATGGTAGGTGAATCAAATCGCGCTGGTAGACTGCAGGCTGGAGACATGGATGAATAGGCGGTGGAGGGTTTTTGCTCATCCACAGTATGAAGCAGCTGAGGACAGAGACAGTTGTACAGAGGCAGAATGACTTACATGTTGCCATCGACATCCATCAGTTCATCCCATCAAGTGTCTGTGCGTGACTGACGATGATTTTGTGTGTGCGTCTGTGCTGTCTCACTCATCTGTAGCCTTTCATCTCTTCACTTCTTCATTGGTCAAGTCAGATCCACCAAATGCTGCTGGTGGGGATGTGTCTTTCACTTTTAGTGGTTTGGAGGTTTTTATTTATTTTTACAACCCCGATTCCAAAAAGTTTGGACGCTGTGTAAAACATAATTAAAGCATAACGTGATAATTTGCTAATCCTTTTTGGCATATGCTCAATTGAAAACAATACAAAGACAATATATTTAAAGGTTTCAGCTTCATTGATTTTTGTAAATATCTGCTTATCCTTAATTTGATGGAGCAACACGTTTCAAACACGTTGGAACAGGAGCAACCAAAGACTGGGAAAGTTGTGGAATGCTCCAAAAACACCTGTTTGGAACATTCCACAGGTAATCAGCTTGATTGGTAACAGGTGATAGTATCATGATTGGGTATGAAAGGGGCATCCTGGAAAGGCTCAGTCACTCACAAGCAAGGATGGAGCGAGGTTCACCACTTTGTCAACACATGATTGTATAAAGGAGATTACTACATGGGCTCAGGAATACTTCATAAAACTGTTGTCAGTAAACACAGTTTGTTTGCAGATGACTGCATTCTGTTTATATATGTTTTACGCAGCATCCCAGTGTCCAAATGCCATTTATGGTTCACTTGTAAAGCAGGAAAGCAGGATTTTATGATGGCAAAGTCACAAAGCTTAATGACGAGAGCTCTGCTGATCAGCTGCATGAACATTTAAAATAAGTTATCATGGACAGTTGTGTGCAACACACACAAGCTGCATTATGGGAAGCAAATGGAACTGCTGTTTTAACGTGCATCATCTGCTGCCAGTGTGTGTTACATTTAGGAGGCGCTGGTTAGTTTTGTTCTTAACTCCATCATCGTTTTCCAAAAGCTTATTTCTCCCCATCCACCCTGAAATGCATGCCAAAGAGCTTAAAGTGCTGTACTTTAAAGAGAACATACAGTGTGTTTCATCTCTTGATGGCCATAACAGAGATACCCCACTTAAAATATATAGTTTAAGGGCAGAAAATCAAGTTAACTGATCCCGCATGTGTTCCCCTTATATTCTTGCTTTGATAACAAATTTATCACCATGGAACAAGTGAAAGATTTATCACGCCATAACACCATCTTTTAACACTACAAAACATAACTTTATATCTTGAAAGAGCCAATACATCGTTAGTTCTGCCCTCCTTCCCTTCAGCTGAACAAGTTAATCGCCCAACACTTGTCTACCTCAAAGCACAGGAGCTCAGACCGAAGTGATCTCTGTCCATGATGCCACAACAGGAACTGCTCGATGTTCAATCACCAGCAATCACACGGCGATGTCAGGATTTATATGGATCGCACAGTGATCCTGCTGCAGTTGTTCAGTATGTCGAAAAACAATATCTCCATTCAGGACTCATTAGTTTTTTTTGTGCAACCTCTCCCAAAGCAGTTTGGACTGTATCATCCATTGATTTTGCAGTTGTTGTTACAGTAAAGTATTTAGTCTGGATGTTAGGAACAAAATCTGTTTTCACCTTCCACTGAGTATTTTGTCTTTTATTTATTGTCACGTCTCACCTTTGGTGCTACTTTCTAACAAAAACTCTCTTATCTAACTCCTTCATTCACTTACATAAGGCGGCCTTTGAAAAGCCAGGTTTTACGGTTTTAAACTCGACGTATCTGTTAACTTTGAATATACCCTCCAAGCGCTCTTTGTTTTCTCAAACGTTGTCATAATTAACTTCCTTAATTAGGTGTTTGTTTATTCACTCAGCTGAAAGAGCGTTACATAATTACTTCTAAATCATTTCATTGTGTATCGCCACGCTTTTCAAAAGGCAGGAAAGAACAGGAGTGAAAGAGAATCGTTACATCAGTGTGAAATTACAACTCCGCTGCACAAAAGAGTAGCTTAACACAGCAGGCCAGTGCTAAGCTAATAAAAACAATCTGAAACACTGCAGCATGATTGGAGATGGTTAGCAGTAATGTAATGTATATTTGTAGTAATTAAAAACACTGGAATGGCTCTTTAAACATATCAGATGATGAGGAGCTGCGTATCTACATCGCACTGAGTGTAAATATCTGCAAAATAAGCACACACACTCATTAAAGACATGACAGCAGGATCTTCTGTGGCCACAATGAGAGCAGCAGCTGCAGTGTGACACAGCCGCCGGCCCTGTGGTGTTGTGGTGAGTTGAGGATGTAGCCGAGGCCGCTGTGTGAGAGCTCATCCATAACGCTGCCTGTTGGAGGAGGTGGAGATCTCTGTGTTTGCTTTGACTGTGTGGAGTGTCAAGGTTGGATGTACGATCGCTGTGATGTGATGCATGAACGGTGTTGTTGGTGCTGTTTGACTTGGTGTTCAGCTGTGGTAAAATGCACAACGCAGCCAAGCCGTGTTTTCATTCTCACCTGCAAACTGTATCCGTGAGATATCCCCCGCTCGCGTTCGCTGTGTCGTCTAATGTGCCCGTAAAAGGAGGTGTTGTGTAAACTGTTATTCGCCGTTTCTTTTCTGGTCACAAGAGAAGCAGCTTCGCTTTTTGATGTGCAGGAAACGTTTCAGTGAGGACAGCACATTATAGCCTTGTGTTGAACTGCATTGCACCGCATGAAATTTCCCATTTAATATCTGTCACTGACTCACCAGCACTTGCAAAACACAACCAGAGGTCATATTATTGAATAGTGGCTCCCAGCGTGGGCTCCACGCACCTCCAGAGATGCATAAGCAAGAACTACAACTTATGATTATTTTCATGATATGCCGGTTGTTTTATTGATTAGAAGTTTGGTATATGAAATATTATAAAACTGTGAAAATCACTGTTTACAAGAGCCAAGATCG
>JAPZEA010000004.1:14572384-14583016 GCA_029783685.1 Heniochus monoceros | reverse complement strand
CTCCACATGTGTTCATTCATAGTTTTGATGCCTTCAGTGAGAATCTACAATGTAAATAGTCATGAAAATAAAGACAATGCATTGAATGAGAAGGTGTGTCCAAACTTTTGGCCTGTACTGTATCTAGGGACTAACATTTTCCCCAGGCTGTCAGAGCTCCACTATCCAGAGAATAGCCACAGTTAAAATGACTAATACTTATACTTCCTAAAATAAATTATCTATTCACAATAATCCCAATTCAGCCCACTCTCTCCTGGTTGAAATCTCTAGATTGAATTATCTCTAAATTCTACCGGAAGAACAAGACACCTAGTATCAAACTGGCAACCCTGCAAAAACCAAACACACAAGGAAGACTTGAAGCACGAAATTTTTAACATTACTCTCAGGAAAACTTTAATGCATATTTAAATAGATCCACTACAATCAATCAGATCACACATGGCTAGATATAGAACAAACAGTTTGTAAAGATATTCAGATTTCAGATTTACCTTTTGTCAGTGTAAGTCTATCAAACACCGTCCTTGTTTCAAAACATTAACAATAAGCAGTAGCTTTGACAGCCTCCCATCTGGAACAATCCTGATTTTCTAAGTAACAAAAAACCATGAAAGTTCTGCACATGGTCTGAAAAAGACATCACACACCTAAAACACATCTTCCATAACAATACACTGATTTCATCTCTGCACTTAGTCGAGAAGTACAGCATTGGGAACAATCAATTTCTGCTACTTAAATCATCCATTCAAACAAAATGTAACATTTCGGCCACCAACCTCAATCTTCCTCCCTGAAGCTCAGTTAATTAACAGTCCTAGTGCAACAAACTCCTCTCTAAAATATACAGAATAACATCACAGTCTGACAAAAATGCTACCCATACCTTCAATAACATGGGAACGAGATCTATCCGTCACTCCTGATTCCGGCTTCTGGAACCAAATTTGCAAAAAACATCAACCTCATGACAAAAAATGGCGACCTACAACTCAAATATAAGGTACTCCATACTGGTCAAAAAAAGGTTTAAAATGGAATCTTCATCAGAGATGTGTTCAAACTGCACACAGAATATTCCAGTCACTATCTGCTTCCCAGGCTGCCACATCCCATTATCCCCTCTGCTTACTGTTAGACATATGAACCATCAACCTGAACAATTCAAACAGTAGATTACTCCTCGTAGCCCTAACTATTGCCAAGAAAACTATCCTCATGAACTGGAACACCACACATATTGCACACTTGAGCCCATCCATCTTGTCATTTATTTAGCCTTTTTTTTGTTTGTTTTTTGGCTGTTCACTCGTCATTATTATTATTATTATTATTATGGTCATAGTAGTAGCATTGGTAACAGAAAAAGATAGGATTAGTATTATTGTATTTTTTTAAATGTAATTTAACCTCCCTTTCAAGCCTCCCCCTTGCCATACTTTCCTTTATGTTCTTTCTTTCATCCATCCACCCCATATACTGACACACACACACACACACACACTCACCCGCAGAGCTGCACACACACACACACACACACACACACACACACACACACACGTTCCTAGACAAAAGACATCAGTGACCCACAGGATGGCAGCAAAGCACTGACTGTCTGATACTCAGGGAGAAGAAGAAAACTGGGTGACGTGCAGCCGGTTGCCTGGCTGTCTGTTTTGATTGGCTATCACTATCAGCCAATACAATGGCGAGTACACTCAATGCAGCAGGATGAGGAGAAGGAGCAGAAGACAATAACTCTAAGTAACTGATTTCATACCTGACGTCAGTGACAGATTGTTACCAGCACTATTAAATTGTTTGCTTAAACAGTTTGGCACCAGACTGCAAAGAAAGCAAAACTACTATACCACAGGGGCAGACTAAAAGGAAATGTTTTAAAATCACAAAATCAAGACTGGGCCGGAAATAACACTTTCATGGTGGTCTTTTGAAGTTTAATTTGAAGGTGGAAATTGAAGTGTGGCAAAATTGATCGCTGTGTGCAACATTAGTATTACATTACAACATTTGCAAACAGCTGTCTGCTGCGGCTGGACATGAGTTTGATGGACAGTCAGAGTAAGGAATTTATTGACAAGTAGGTTTTTATATCGAGTCCAAGAAAATGATGAGCTGAGACAGAATGTTCCATAGAGCTGAGGGGACATGCAGAGTTGGTGAAAATTCTTTGTTTGTTTGTTTTTTTCATTGCTAATATAAAAGCATAAAAGGGTTTGCACAACCAAATCAGTTAGATTGCTCATTTTATTCAGTTTGCAATGTCAAAACTGAGCCCAGTGGACATTTCAGCTATGCCATCTTCAGTGTGCAATAGTCCTTTCATTGTTGGGTTCTTCTTAACTTTTCACAATGAGTGTCAATCAACCAATTACCAACAGGCGCACCAAGTGGCTGCCTGAAGTCAGAGTCACTCAGACCTGCCTCACTAACAAAACCTCACAAGGCCTCTTCCCAACATTAATGCCATGACCACATGTATGTGTGTATAGATTTTGCAAAACATACATTTTCCTCTGCGTTTGCTTGTTATCATGCCACAAGAGGACAGCATTCACATACAGAATCTTTCAAAAGCTGTACAAAGTGCAGGTTTTTCAAGACTTCCGTTTCTGTGCATCCCTGTGTTCATGTAAAGCCAAGTGTTTGGGGAAACAATGATGTCATCACGTCCAGCCACTGATGCTTTGTGTAATGAGCATGCATCTGAAACAACAACAATGGACTAGTGGTTAGTTTACATTTGGTTAGCACTGCTAGGTCATGTGCTCAAAAACTACAAACAAACAAATAAATAAATAAACGAAGTGGTAGACATGCTCAGAATGTTCTTCTCTGGTATTTGACATCGATGCCGACTTTATCACCACCTACTGGCCCGGCATGCTGGTTTGAGCATTTGGAATTGCTTCTGCATTACCAGGTATATGGAGGTATTTTGTAAAATGAAGGTGGTGTGGACAGGATGTTTTTTAAAACAGAGGGGGGAAATATCTGTTTAAAAAATATCTGTATGTCATGGTTTTGGTTGTTTGCTTTGTGTCAAGAGTTCTAGTGTTTCCTGTTTTTTTTAGGCTATTGCTTGCCTGGACCCTTTGCTTGTTTTTGGATTTCTTTGCCTGTTTGGACTTACTTCTTTGGATTTGCCTGTGCCTGCTGCACCATTCCCATAAGCCTTGTTAATGCCTTTTTGTTAATAAATTACCTGAACTGCACCTGACCCAAATGTAGACTAAAAAGTCTGACTTTTTACAATTGAGTACAACCCCTTGCTTCTTTGTTTTCCCCATCTCTGCAAACTTGACACTGTACATGTGTGGTCAAAGCGTAAATCCTATTAACCAAAACCAAAACTCTACAGTATACTAATTATTCAAGCAAATAGACATAACATTTATTCATAAGAGCCATATACACCAGTCTTAAACAATTTTCAAGCAATCTGGAAAGTAATTCAAATTAGCTGGACCAGCTACAATATACTTTTTGTGGTACTTGATACCAATACTCCATTAATACTCCATTACATTTCAGAGGGAACTCTTGTACTTTTTACTCCACTACATTTATCTGACAGCTGCAGTCAATAGTTACTTTGAAGTTTGAAGTTACAAAATGCTGTTTATGTAAATAAAACAATATCATAAATAATCTACTAATATAATTTCTGGTCATTTAAACTTCTGATTGGGGACTTTCTGTGTAATGCAGTACATTGTGGTATTACTGCTACTTTTACTGTTTACTACTTTACACAAGATGTCAAAGTCACAGGGCTGTATACTTTTAACCGTTTAACTCCCAGAGGGCTATTGAAAGAAAGAAAGAAAGAAAGAAAGAAAAAGAAATTGCAGGATGACGAACTTGATGCAGTCGGCTTAGATCTGTATGTGTCTGCGTGCTGACCAGACCGGATTTGCGGGTCTCCAGAGGTGCAAACGACCGCTGCAGGAGGGCAGTTTGTGAAGGTGGTGAAGGTGTGAAGGGCGGAGGGGCGGTGGGTGGAGGGAAGAGGGGTCGCTTTGATCAGGCCTGCTGAGCCGTGGACCGGAGGATCTGACTGTCACCAGCCTCAGTCTCAGCTATTGTTTCAGGGGCCGGGGCCAGACATCCGTTTGCATCGGGAAGGTGAATGTCATGACTTCAGGATAGCGAGTAATTGATACATTCTTTCGTTTTGAGAGTTCAAAGTTAACATTTCTGGAGGTGTATTTTCAGTTCACGCCGTCTCCTTATCATCGATCTGCTGCAAACATGCAATAACGTCCTGAGTCGTCTCTACTCATTAATTGGCCCATTAACAGCTGCAATCTTCAACGAGTCCAGTATTTGTCCAATTTAACCTAACATGTGCTGCTTGTGCGCTGAATTGATAAACGTCAATTAAGGCCTGGACGCAGGGAAGAAACCGTTTCATGAAAACATTTCACAACACACTTTATGGTAAATCAGGCATCATTTTAATTAGAGAAAATTTAACAAATAGAACAGAATATCCGCCATTAAAAATACGAAGAAATAAAAAGAAGACGAAAAAACAAGGTGTTGTCAGTGTCTCTTCAGATAACAGAAAGACAAATGACAAATTCAGGAAATGTTCAAGTTGCCAAGAAAAGCACTGCTTCAAATTACAGCTAAGCTTCAAAGTGAAGGAAAGCTCCACACACAGTCGCTTGGCATCTGTCTGAGCTGCTTTATACACGTGCAATAACCCTAAACCTTGACTTCTGAAGTGGCCACATGTTTGTTCTGAACAGTGATGAGCTTCAGTCACTTCCACAGGATGCTCTTTTCCATATTTATGAGGGCCAACATCAGTTCAAGTGTTATGTGGCACACTTTTAAACTGGGGAAAACATCAATATTCTCCTCACTTTATTTTTATCACCCACCATAAACGACATACTGGTGCAACTCGAGTATCTTCCAGTCCATGGTGGGAATCGTCCTAATGTTGATTACACAACTCACATTTTTAAAATTTTATTTACAGTAAATATAATAATCTTGGTCCTGCTTAAGCTGGCTTTTCCATTATAACTTAAAAACACATACACATTATCTCTCTTTTGTGCAGAAACAATTATTGTATGTAAAAATATATATATATATATTTATATATGCTCAGAGTCAGAGACAAACATTCACACAAGCATTGAGATGCGATAAATTTTCTTTAAATGAGAGGCATCTGTGAACTCGAAGTCAGTGAAAGTTTCACAGCTGGTACAGAAAAGAATTTAGCATTTAGTTAGAAACTGATGAAGGGAAATAAAGAATGGACTCTTAAAGCTGTGGAGCTCCAAATGACAAAGAAAATTTAACTTATGAGTTTAAATTCTCAGAAATAATTTAACATGATGGGCTGGTGAGGAAATATAACTTACAGTACGTGTTGTGCACCTTTTTCTCAGTGCAGTCTCAAATGTTTTCCCAACCAGCCATCGAGCCTGTGGATCAGTCATGTATGATTTAAGGATTTCCATTTTCAGCTACTTTATGCTTCTAAAGGTGTATTGTACTTCAGCCATTGGGGTTTAATTTCAGAAACTAACTCGGGAAAATAGAGCGGATGTACTGGAGTCTCATGCTTGTTCTTCCAGTGCAGCCAAGAAAGTGCACTTGTGCTTGATAGGCAGGACAGGAGTGACTGAAACCAAGTTGACTTAACTCCACCTGTTCTCACCACTTGCTGACGTAGCTGTTGTCATTCCTCAGTTCTTGCAAATGAAGAAACTGTGCCGCAAAATACTGAATTTATTCACTAGCCGTAACAGAACACCACTGAGCCACATCCCGGCAAGTGAATAAAGTAGCTTCCAGTCGGTTCATGTTGTTTGACCTCTACTGTGCTGCCTGCTGTATGAGCACGTATTGTATTTCCCCCACTGGCCTGTGTGTCTCCTAGGGCATAAAAGGCTTTCCTTAGGTGCTGCGCAATGTCAAGTGCTACACAGAAATGAATGAATGAACATACGTAGTCACAGAGCCCAGCACGACCTGCTAGCACCAAATAAATGGTGCAGTTTATACAGTAAGCTTATCAAAATAAAATAAAATGTAATCTGATGTCCACTATGTATATTCACATTCTGCACAAGTTTAGACTGTTTGAGCGAGTTCTCGTCTGACATCTTAACAGGTTCGACTCAGAAAAACACAGCAAGATGGAGACAGTGATGAGTTTTGTGTGAAGAGCCTGTAAGGTGCTCCATGTAAAGTAGGTTCCTCTTCACAGTCGTGCAGAACAAGAGGCTGACGGCTACTGAACGTCACTCAGAGAGCCTTCAGCAGTTTATTGTCTTGCTCACTGTGTCTGTGAGCTGGGGCCAGGAGAAGGGCCGTGGCAGGAAATGACGACAGTGTTTGTTGGTTCTTCTCTGGGCGTCCGCTGGCAGCCGACCTCCACTGTCTCAATGTCACTGATGTCTAGGTCCGGCTGATCCTCCGCCGTCGCCGCCACTGCTGCTGCTGCCCCTGCTGCCTCTGAGGCGCCGTCACAGCAGGAGCACGCCTGGACAGGACAGACAGTCAAAGGAGACATGAGCATGAGAAGGTACAAAGATATGTGCGACTGAGAAACAGTGAGAAAGATGGGAGTAGCATATACGAGTTTGATATAACCGAATAATAACTGTTACAGAGCAAAATGTCAACCATAAGGCCTCTTTTCTAAAAAGTTAGATGGTAGATAAACAAAGAATGTAAAATCATCTTGACTAAAACCTTAATTTTCAGCAATGCAAATAAAACAAAGTGCACTAAAACATTTTCAGCACTTTTTTCCTGCCGCACATATACAATTTCAAAGCCTAACTAAAATGAAATGACGCGACCTTGCAGAAAATGTCACTCTACCTTGATGTCTATCACCTTGGGCAGACCTCCCTTCTTGATCCAGGGGTGGACCTCGATCAGCTCCTTCTTCTGCTCCTGTGAGAAGCGAGGCTGGCTTTTCTGGAGCAGCTTCAGCTTCTCCCTGTCCTCTCTGAGCACTTTCTGGATGTCACTGCAGACACAGCAAACACACAAACACAGCCAGGTTCAATACTCGACCCAAGAGTCACATGAGACGAGACTTTATGAGGGCTGTTTTTGCAAGTAAGCGGGTTGGATGACATTCTTTTCAATGTTATGAAAACAACCAGCTTTGATTTTTGTAATTATCTTAGTTATCAAAGTTTGTAACCTGCACTGCTGATAACCATCTACAGTCATCTGTTCAGTCTCTATGTCAGGCACCTCTTCTCCACTGACGGTAAGGGTGCCATCTAGTGGCTCAGAGTGAGACATGCACACTGACTCTTGTTTCTAGTTAGACCACAATAGGAAAAAAAATGTGCTGTATCTAATGCACAAATGAGGCAATGCAACTGCAAAGAAACACAAGTAGTACAAATCAAGCTGTATGACAGTTTACCCTTTTTTGGCCGTGCACACAGGACAGCAATAGCATGCATTGGGCAAGCGGTGGTGTTATGAAACAGAAGTTAAGACTTCTTGAGCAAAAAGGGCTTATTGCTATATTTAGCGCTGCTGCCTGAAGACAGCGAAACAGTACAAACTGGAGTGTGAATGGAGTAACAGGACTGTCATCACACTTCAGCAGCCCACAGACAGGTTTCCTTGCGACTCCGCTTAGATGTGTGTGTGTCTGTGTGTGTGTGTGTGTGTGTGTGTGTGCGTGTGTGCGTGTGCAGGCAGGGGGCAGAAAACACATGACAGCACCCAAGGAGAGCGACAGTGAGAGGAGCTGGGAAGGAGTTTTCAAACACTGCTGAAAACTAAGCCAGTCACGCTGATAAATCCTACATACTGCAGGATTTCTCTGGCTCCAAAACTCTTTTACTCTGTTAGAATTAAATCAGACCTGGCCAGAGCACTAGATTTGAATAATTATGAATGATTTAGTCAGAAATGTGTAAGGAAAAAAAAGGTGGAATAAGTTCTTTTTCAGTTTTTCAACAGTTTGCCAGGCTCAGCAATCAGTGCTTTGTGTACTGTAAATTATGTGTCAGGCTCTCTCACTGTTTTGTGTAGTCCTGGTTAATGTTTCAACTGTTACAAGCTGCCATTTCTCATTGGACCTCCTAGTGTAGTGTTAGCTACCACAAGTTGTCAGTTGTCTATCAATACGCTGTAAAAAAAAAAAAAAAAAAAACGTGATGAAGAGTGTCATGTACCAGTTTGCTTCCAAGAGATATTTTATCTAAATGAAATGAGCTATAACGCCACCTTTCTGATGCTTTCTGCCTCCTGGCTGCACACGCGTCCTCCACTGTCCAACAGGACCGTCTGCCTGGATGCATGCTTACCCTCAGCCTTCCATTACAAACAGAGGGTTGCTAAACTATCAGTCTACAGGGCCACTATCCTACTCCTCACTGGCTACGCCCCCGTCCTCCTACTCACCGCGAGGGCAGCTGATAGGTCATCATGACCTTGTCATCTGTGTTGGCCGCGAGCAGCCACAGCGGGTCCTGCAGTACATACTTGATGAAGTGTTCGCTCTGCTCCATCTCCATCGGCCTTCCCTTGCTGCCTTGTCTTGTTAGGTTCTGTATTGCCCTGCGCTGTTATGCTGTATGTTGTGCTGTTCTCCCAGTCAGATCCTTTTCCAGTCCACCCTGACCTGATCTCTCATTTCCTGTCTGCTCCTGATCTCTTCTGTCCTGTCCTAGGGTGTGCTTTCATGTCCATTGGATTTGAATTGGATTATGTGTATTACACATTAGTAACACGATTTATGCTACATCTTTTTTGCAGTGGAGAACAGAAGTGAGTGTTGTTTGTATTGAAAATAGTCACAAATAATGCAAATTTTTACTTCAGTTTGAGCCTGAGCTCTGTTCATAGTTGGAATCACCTCCACTTGTAAAGGTCATGAGCAGTACTTTTCCATGGACGCTGTAATGTTTGTACTCAATACATTTATTAACAGGAAACTGCAAGAGCTGAAACAATCAGTTGGTTGATTGTGTAGTCAATTGAAAGAAAATTAATTGGCAACTATTTTCAAGCCAAATAATTACAAAAATGATATTTGCTGGTCCCAGCTTCTGAAATGTATGGACTTGCTGCTTTTCTTTGTCATACAGGACAATAATTGAATAATCTTTGACAATGTATCTGTGATAGACTTTGGAAATAATTGTTGTTCCAGTCGAAGCAACTGCACTATTGCATATTTCTTGATAATGTTGTGGTGGTTTTCTCTGCACTGCGTAACCTGATGAATTCAGAGGAGACATAGCTGTACACTCTGCATCATATCTGCTGTGCTAAACATAACAGAGCTTCATGTCCTTTAACAATGAGTGTCCTGGTTTTGTTTTTCTTCTCTCATCTATAGCTTTGTGCTTTTAGTAGCTATGTTTAGTCATATATATGCTTATTTTCTCAGCTTGGTCTCTTTCATTTGGTCTTAAAATTTGTGTTGACTTTAATTCCTGGTAGCATTCAAAAGGTCTGGCATATTCAGCCCGGCCTTGTGCTGTTAGTGCATGACTCACTGGCTGCATGTCTGATATTACAGAGAGAGAGACAGAGAGACAGACAAACAGACAGGCAGAGACAGGGAGATCGAGAGAGAGACAGAGAGACAGACAGGATAAGGGAGAGAGAGAGAGAGAGACAGAATAAGGGAGAGATGGGGAGATGAAGGGAGAAGGCAGAGAGAGAGAGATGCTTCAGAGGGCTGAAGTGAAAGAGAGAGGGAATGTTATTTGAAAAATGGAGAAGGAGAGAAAGCGAGAGTTGTGTACTCTCATTAGTCGTTTGGTTTTCCAGCCAGCCAGGCTCTCTCTGGCAGAGAGAGAACGAGAGAGCAGAGGAGGAGGGAAAGAGAACGAGAGAGAGCGAAAATGGGAATGTGAGAGAGACGGAGAGAGAGGGGTTTCTTTCTCCTCTGTCTGGCCTCTCTCCCATAGCAACAGCGGCTTAGCCACGTGAACGCCAGTTCCTTTGAGTTCACCCACTGCACAGAACTTAACTCCTTCACCACCGCAGTACAGCACAATACAGCAGCACAGAGCCAGAGAAGACAACTTGAGACAGAATAAACATACAAAAGAAGTCAGATTTATCTGATTTTACCAACTGAATTGGGCATAATTTCTTTAAGTGGAGTACCGTAAAAATAGGATTAGAACAGAAGAAAATTTAATGGAGTACAGACAGTGGAGAAACAAAATGTATTGTATATAAATATGATTTTTTTCTGTGTTCAGTAACTACATAGCATTTAACATCCTCTATGCCAAGTAGAATACCATGGAGTAGAGTAGAATATTGCCATAGAATACTGTCATGTAGAGTGCAATTCTTGCATAGAGAAATTGAATGTCACATAGATTGTCTAATACGTCATGTATAGAGGGATCAAGTAGGTTTCATAGGTCGGTGGAATAGAATGCTGTCATGTAGAGTATAGGGCTGTCAGCAAATATTGTAAATTTGAATATATATTCGAATTGTAAAAAAATCTGGTGGCTTTGGCAAGAGCGATATCACAACTGTGTCTGGTTAAACAAAGGAGATCTTACTCTTTACCAAAAATGTATCTCTGTAGGGATCCTTTCCATAACGTTGTCAGACACTTATTAT
>JAPZEA010000004.1:14301253-14311565 GCA_029783685.1 Heniochus monoceros | reverse complement strand
TACAAATTCCAATTAGGTTACATGGAAAGTAAGTTTGCATAAATAATGTCCAAATTTGAATGTTGTCATTGCAGTTATCAAAAGGAAATGTCAGTATAGCAATGTTAGGCTCTTAAAAAGAGAATATGAATTATTCTTTCTATTGTAGAAGTTAGGCACGTAACAAGTCTGAATGATTGAGCCCTGAGGGCAATACAAATTAAATTAGTTTTTCAGTCTGATTCAATTTTTCTGCTCATTGGCTCTTTTTTTCCTTAACAGCTTTTTGTGTTTTTCTTCATTTAAACAACAGTCAATCTGCCAGGAACAACAGATGGTGCAGGGAAGACATTTAGCCTTTAAAGTCTGGGTAACACCAAGGATTTTTTCTCCCCCTCTTTTGTTCTCTCTCCACCACAGGCGACCATTGGAATAGACTTCCTATCAAAGACGATGTACCTGGAGGACCGAACAGTAGGAAGCCTTGATTATCATTTCAAATTCACGTGTAGACACACATGGAAAGATGAATTCGTGTATTTGTGCTTGTGTCATTTTAGCCACTCACAGCATCCTGAGTAAGAAATGTCCCAATTTCTACTCTGTTTTCACAAATCCCTGATTTGATTTGCTTAATTACTGCTCTCTTCACAGACTAACACGATTATCCTAAGGTTATTTCTGGTAGTAATAGCTTTGGTGCTTTGGCTTTTCTAGCCCTAAGAAGTCAAAGCCTTTCCCGTGGATCATCTGCTTTAGCTAGCATTAATACTATTTCTTTGTCAGGATATTATGCTCTGTCAGCCTGCACACGCGCTGATACCGGCTTATCCCATTGGATGTGTACTTACAAAGCTCCTGCATCTGTATAGTCTGCGTGTAGCGTGATGGCTAATGTTGAGACAGCTGCTGGAGGTGTGCGTGCTTGTGTGTGTAAATGCAGGTAAGGCTGCAGCTGTGGGATACTGCTGGACAGGAGCGTTTCAGGAGCCTCATCCCCAGCTACATACGAGACTCTACAGTAGCTGTGGTCGTCTATGACATTACAAGTGAGCAGCAACCTGCAGCAATACTGCAGTTGTACTGATCTGTCTTTCAGTTTGAAGTGTATAGAAGCAGTATTTCTACATTTTTAACACATAAAAGACTGGATATAAAGTAAGAGTCTGGTCTCCACAGATGTGAACTCATTCCAGCAGACCTGCAAATGGATTGATGATGTCAGGACAGAGAGAGGAAGTGATGTCATCATCATGCTCGTCGGCAACAAAACAGATCTGGAAGAGAAGAGGTGAGTGTGTCAGATTTAGCCCATTATCGCCTCTAATGTTCAGCTGCAGTTAACGTGCTCTTTGACATGAAGGGGTTTTGTTTTGTTAAGATGTTTTGTTGTGTTTTCTGAGAGTGTCAGTACTGAATAAATTAGCCTTCACCGTCGTAATGCCGAAGTCTGGCCTGATTTTCCTGCAGGCAAATCATGATCGAGGAAGGAGAGCAGAGAGCCAAAGAGCTGAACGTCATGTTCATCGAGACCAGTGCCAAGACAGGCTGCAATGTCAAACAGGTGATCCCTGCAGTTTCACCATATTTCGCAGCATTTTGGGCGGCAGTTGCTCTCAGCTTCTCTGCCATTCCCGCGTCCCGCCGAGGTGATCGAGTCGCCATCGTGGATAAATAAAATTTTTATGTGTAAATATGCGGAGGAGTGTGTTGGACAGCGTGCAGAAGGTTGATAGTGTGCACATCCAGCCATAGTGGGTGCAGGACGAAAGCAGCAAACGCATACTGAACATTGCAAGCTCATTTACTCCAGTAGTGCACTCAAATACTGTAAAATATGATGACGTGCAATGGTAAAAACTACTCAACAGTATATAAAATAGTTTGCATTAGCTCAACCTCGACAAACCACAACAGTAAAATGCTGCTTACATAATGATACATCAACATACATTATATAATAGGTAGTATAAAACTCATTATGCTGCATTGGATGCTTTTACTTTTGATATTTTATGTATTATTTGGACACAATACTGTTGCTTAAGTAACATATTAAGTGATAGACTTTGTACTTGTAATGGAATATTTTTTCCATGTGGTGTTGCTGTTTTTACTTCAGTAAATGATCTACTTCCTTCCCCCTCTTTTTCTCATCTCTGTGCCTCTTCTTTTCCACTTTCCTTATCCTCTCCTCTCCTCTCTGTCCTCCTCCTTTCTTTTATGTCCTCCTAGCTGTTTCGCCGGGTTGCAGCAGCCCTACCTGGAATGGAAAGCCTGGACGACGCAAATCCTGAAGGCAGTATCCTTTACAGCCGCTGTGACTCACTGAGCCGAGAGCCAAACAGCCAAGAAAGAGGCAGCTTATTTTTAATCTCTTAGTGGTTGCTGGCGCTCGTACAAACAGACCGCCCAGCCTACTGTCTACTGAAGCATCAGCCATTAAACCTTTTTGCTTAATAGAGAGGAAATGCACAGGGCCAGTGAGGTAGTGTGGATGAACGAGTACAGCACCACATAGTTGGTGTCTGGGAGGTGGCATACACTGAGGACGTGTGATGGAGGATGGATGTTAGATGAAGGTGAGGGACTGACTGAAAAGAGAGATTCTTATCAATAAATGTGAATTAATTCATGAAAAAATAGTAAATGAAACTACTTCAGTCTGTTCCTCTATCTGTAAAAATAGATACAGCTAGAACTTGACTTTGAATTGTAGCTTGAAAATTGACCATTTAGTACATATGGTATCAGTAAAATACTTACTTGGTACCTATACAGGATAAAATAAATAGCACTGTACTGGAAGTATTTTTGAAATGACAGAGTATTTAATAGTTACATGCTACCAGTGATATTGCTACTGTGTGACAATGACAACAGATAGACAGTGTTGGAGTACATAACTATTATTATTGTTAATACTCTGAGCATTATTGTTGCTTGGGAACAAAACATTACGCTAAGATGTGGCTGTAAAATAGTTTGGTGGTGATAAAATACTGCAGAACAGTAATGTAGTTTTGGGATCCAATGTAAAATCTATTTGACGGTGAAAACTTTAGTTAAAGACTTTATTTGTCCTGTCATATCATCAAATTATTAAAGGAGAACTCAATTTTACACATCAGTCTGTTTACAGGTCTTGGGGATTCGGTGAAAATGAGAAAGATGTGGGGGTGTTGAGTTAGAAAGAAATGAGCTTACCAGACCTCTGTAGCCCGCTCCTCATCTGTGCTTGAGGCTAAAGGCTGCTAAATCGGTGAAAGTACTCTTTTAAGTAGCTTATTTCCATTTTCTGCTACTTTATACTTCTCTGCTACAGTTCAGAGGGAAATATGGTATTTTGTACCCCACTACATTTACTTTATAACTTTACTTGCTAGTTACTTTGCACATTCAGTATAATACATAATATAATCAGTTTTTCACAAGATACCCAGGCGATAGAATATATAAAGTAGTTGAAATTGGCTCTATCTTTACCAGCTGCAACATTAAAGTGATGAATACATTAATGCACCATTGATTATAATGCAGTAATATAATTTACTATATTTTCTACATAATGAGTACTTGAAGTTCTTTTGGTTTTTGATTTTGATGCCAATACTTTTGTACTTTTTCTTCAGTAAGTATTTTAATGCATGACTTATACTTGTAACAGATTTCTGCACTGCCCATTTGACTGTGACATGTCAACCACCTGACTTTTCCTTAACTGGATCATCTCCAGTGATCGACATCAAGCTGGACAAACCAGCAGAGCCTACTGTCCCCGAGGGCGGGTGCTCATGTTAATGCAGAGCTGAAATCGGACAGCTCCCTTCACACCATAGGCTTGTTGTGTTGCTTACTACTGGCTAGCTTCCAGTTGACTTCTCTAATTGGATATAGGATGCGGGCCTTGTATCTGATTGGACAAATCAAATGTTACCTTTCAGTCTTGTTCAGTTGTAAAATATTGTATACTTTGTCAATATGTAAGTGACTGGAGGAGAAAAGGGAAAAAAACCCCAAAAACAAATGTTGAAATGAAAACGAACAAAAAACAGTTTTGGAAAAATGAAAAAGGAGAAAAACGGGACAACCAACGGAATTCTTTTCGCTGTTATGTTTTGTATTTTTTATATATAAAAAGGGAAAGCACCAAAAATGATGCCTAAACATAGAAGGAGAAATAGTGGGGGGTCGGCCATTTTTCTAGATGGCCGAACACGTCTGAATGTCTGCAGCACGCATGCACGCTGATCTGATCTTTGACCTTTGACCTGCCCTCCAGGGTCTCTGCACTCTGGAAGGAGGTTGACTATCTTAGAATGTTTTATAGCATCTCTCTATAGCATCTCATGACAAAATGTATCTCATTTGATATTCCCACAAGAGTCAACTTCCAGTAGGTTCACCTAACAGTAGCTGTGAAAATGTGGCACTCTATCTCTCTATGGGTTTAACTTTTATAGAACAAACTGTACTGTGGTTTAAAAAAAAGAAGTAATAAAAAGACAACTTACTATCACAACTCCCCGTCCCTCCACCCACTCCTCTCCTTTTCCTCCTTTCCTCTAACCTCCTCTCCTGTTTCCCCATCCCTCCATCCCGGTAATACACATATAACGATCCACTGTAATGCACTGCACTGTATATAATAATGTAATATGTATGTTGTGAACGTCCCTCTGTAGAAGTGGTCCTTGTTCACCAGTATGAATAATGTAATAATGTTTAATGATTAATAAATTACAGATTAAAGGGCTTCACTCTCCTAACCATCAACATTTACCTGGTAGCAAAATGGTCTAATCTATTTATCTTGGATTTTATTTCTGGTTTTACTGATTGACTATAATGTAACGTAATAATCTAATGTGTCTAGGTTATAACTATCTTCACATCTCATTTTAAAAAAGTTTATGTTAGCTAGCGTCAGTAAAACGAGAAATAACCCAAACACCGCACTTCACTGACTTACCGGCTAATGGCTAATGTTAGCTAGCTTTATTCATTAGCTGAGCTACTGTCTTGAAATTAAATATCTTTTATCTTTTAAGTGAGTGAAAGCACACTTGTGGACCTTTTTCTACATTACTTATCATTATGCTGCTTTGTGACCCACATTTACATTATGCTTACATTACAGGGAGCTCGAAATTTTCAGTTGTCGGTTAACATTAACTGCTACAATGTTAACTGATTGACTGGCTAACAGTTAGCGCCTGACATCTAATAAGCTAACTAACGCGCTACAGTTCAGTTCATACATGTCTCATGTTGAAATGCCTATTAGAAAGAAACAGAGACAGTTTAATGAATATTTAACACTTTGGGAAATGTACTTTTTTGCTTTTTTTCCTGAAGACTTACATGAAAAGGTAAAAACAACTCTCATATTTGTCCGTTCAGTGAAGCTGGAGGATAGCTTAGCATAAAGACTAAACACAGGGGGAAACACCCTGCCTCTATACAAAGGAAACAAAATCTGGATTCTCCATTTATTGCTGGTAAGTCACTGCTGCCGAAAAATAATCCTGTACAGATATGATTTGGCATTTTTACACTTTTGTATGATGTTTTGTATAAACAAACTACATATACTGTAACATGCTAATCTTAATTAGTGAGATTTCGTGGGCTGTAAAGTGGATTTATCTTTGGATATAGCCAGGCTAGCTGTTTCTCCCTGTTTGAGGTCTTTATGTTAAGCTAAGATAACAGTCTCCTGGCTTTATGATGAATGAAGAGATATAAGAGTAGTACCTTAGCCTATTCAGCCTCTCATATAACTGTTGGCAAAAAAACAAACAATCCAATAATCCCAAAATGTTGAATACTCCTGTAACCTTAATTAAATATAACGATAGCTAACAGTTAGCCTTAACTGACGTTTAAATGAAATCTAACAGAATAAAGTAAAAGTATTTTAGATAATGTAAGAGAAGAATCATAATTGGAATAGGAAATAGTTTCAACTTCATTGTAATAAATTTAAATGATATTTCGATATGTCGAGCTGAGCCTACTGAACTCAGTGGCCTGTCATATTATTCATATGAGAGGAGAGCTGATTTATTGAATACAGCCAACATTTTGTCAGTACATAGATAGCCTACCACTAAAATGGTACAAAAAGAAGCTCACATTATCTCAATCTCCCGAAAACATTTTTTTGCTTTTCAGACTTCATACCAGCAAAACTGTCTGTCAATCAGTTAATTGTTTACAGTGTTAATTTCCTCCTGCCTGTTGCACTAAGCCTGAACTCCCTGTGGTGAGTCAGTGTCTGAAAACCTGAGAGTTAAGGGGAAGTTGAAGTGGAAAGAACCTTTTAAGAGGAAACTGTCACTGTCACTGTGACTTGTCAGGTCGCTCACACTCAGCTCATCTGATGTAAGAGGACAGGTATTCCCCTGGATTGACAGTATGTCATTCGATCCCCCTGAGGGGTCAACAGGCACGCAGACAGTTGATGCTGTTAGTGGACAGATGAACCCCACAGAGACAAGAGGTCAAGGGTGGCCTTGCTTGATGGGTGAAACCTTCAATGTGGAGTTTTTGAAAATCCCAGTACATATGCATGGCCGTATATAGTGACATATATACATCGATTAAAAGCAGAAACACTGGGTAGTTTTAAACACAAGATTTCCCTCATATCAGCCATCCCGAAACGATGCACCTGTACAATATTTCCTTCTCTGAGAATGACACACCTCTTCCATTCAAAATACCTCCGGTATGCTCTCAGGTCCTCTCAGGTCCGGGTCACTTTTGATCACATTTACACAGAAGGTGGATCATGTCCAGAGTGGAAGCTTTTAGGGACACAAACCTCCGCTCCCTGCTGAGGGAGTTGCGGACAGATATTGCCATGGCTGTGGATGACCCTTTCCCTCTCGTCTATGGTCTGGCGGACAAAAACATTATCACTGACCAATTACTGAAGGTAATGTCAGCAGTTTTCACTTGTTTTACCATTTTAATTACAAGCATTTGCATTGATAAATAGGACTTTTTTTCATTGAATTATTCCCCAGTTGTCCACAAAGTAATTCATATTAATTTTCTAAACGTGTCCCAACTGAAAGTGATGTTGCTCATTTCCATATAATACTAGAATGCTCAGATTATGACATGTTTCCTGGAATATATAGTTTTATTCATATTTCAGAGCTCATATACATTTTGTTGTTTTCATAGGACACTCAGTAGAAGGAGAGCAGAGAGGGGATCCACAAGGCCATGTATTCACTCCTGTCCTGGGTCCTGGAGCAGAGCAGATCCACCATCCAGGCTTTCTGGAGCAACTTGTCAAAAGACTACAACCTGGACAGCTACCCCAAGCTACAGACGCTGCTCACTAACCTGCACTCGAGTATGTCCTGTTCAGGTTTCACCAAAAAACGTGTCTGTTTAATCATCCCAAATGACTGAACTGCATATTCTAGGAGTGGTGTATTGACTATTATATCACCCTCATACTTCTGTATGTTATCTCTTATTTAATTTATTTTTCAGACAAGTTGACCATAAATAAATCGCTACTGAAGTCAAGTAAAACCCAATTTGGTTACTATGTCTGGAAACCAACAAATTATCTACATGGTATAAAACTCTACTAGAAGCGCTTTAGTGTAACACACCTGTGTGCTGTGAGCACAATTGAGATTATTTTAGGTATGTTACATTTTCTGAACCGTTAAGAAATTTGTAGGAAGTAGAAACTTTTACTTCCCTTTCCAGACCTTAACTATCCTCTCTGTCCCTGTGCTTTCACGATGGAATTCTCTGTGTATGACTATTTAAGACATTTAGAGCAATTTATATTTTGAGTTTATTCTTTATTATTCTATCATTGCTGACATTTATTGACAGAACGGGATGCTGCAGGTTCTCGAGTTGAGAAGAGATCCTCTGGTGGCCACAAAACACCCCACATCAAAAAGAGGAGCCACGAGGACAGAGGGACAAAATCACACAATAAGCAGCCACAATATCATGCCAAGACAAGCGACGGACCAGGTTTTATCTCCTTAATACGTCTGTGAAAAAACAAACATAATTAATGATTAATAATAAAAAAAAAAGTGTGTTCTTATGTTTTCCAGTGGGTAAAGTGAAGCTATACAGAGTGAAGAGTGAAGCTGCGGCCCCACGGCTAACATCTGGAAATGGTATTACAAATCAAATATATTTTAAAATATACACAGACAATGATTTAATACTACAGACACATTTAATCTTTGTTCAAACTCAGGTGTTCAGACGGTGTCCTCCTCAGTCCAGAGACCAATCACTCTGTCTTCCTCCTCCTGTGCCTCCTCAACTGAGCCACCAGTCAGCCATGAAGCCAGAGAGAAGATCTGTATCAAACAGGTGCTCGGCTCGGATGATAAGCCACTGGGTGAGTATCTGTGTTCTATTTTTTTATGGTCAATATTGCTAAAAATTTCCTGCATAACCAGGAGATCAAAAGTATTCGTCATTCAGCAGTAACAGCCAGAAAGTGCAGAAAAGTTGGCGGGGAATTTTACTCTTGCGGCCAGTCACCGTAGACAAATGGAGCATCCAAGTCCAAAACTGCTATGAACACCTTTCACCACAAGGGGGAGACAACCACAGGCATGGTAGAGAATCCACTCATTCATGGTCGCCTGTCTTTGCACATGCATCTACTCTTGAGCCTTATGTGTCCCTATCTGTGTGAGTGTAGCTTCACTATAATGATGATGAGTGTGCAGTGTGTAAGGACGGGGGGGAACTGATTTGTTGTGATGGCTGTCCTCAAGCTTTTCATCTGACTTGCCTGGACCCTCCACTCACATCCATACCAAGGTGAGAAACAGAAGCGTTAAATCACTATCTACCTATCTATCTGGAATTTTAAAAATCATTAGCGTGTGTGTGTTCAGGGACACCTTGTTTTTTCAAATTTTGGTCTGAATAGAAGCTTTTAATGTCATACTGAATTTTTATTCCTCAGTGGCCCTTGGCAGTGTGAGTGGTGCTGTGGCAACACAGTGAAAAGAGAGAAAGCGCAAGTACCTTTACAAGTGAGTATAAGAAGGATACAATATGAGGAAATTTACAGACTTATGTATGAGTTCATTTTTGTATTTAACTCACTGAGTTACAACAGTAATGAAAATTACTATTAATGATCTGCTTCCTCAGATGACATATGCAGCGACTCTTCTTTCTCTCTTCAATGTGAATGGCGGTGGATGTTGTTTCCCTCCTCTCTAAATCTTCATGATCAGACAATAAAATGCAAACAGTCAAGTCTTTTTTTTTTGGCATAATACAGTCAAAATGTTTCATATCACAGCCGCTCATTGTCCAGCCGCAGCAAACAAACACGAGCTCCAGTAGCACCATCATAGATGTTTCCCTCTTCACCCCGCTGTCATCCTCGTCTCTCACCAGTGTTACAGCTTCTTTGAATGTGCCCAGCGGCAGAAACCAGGTAAACATTCGATGATGTCCTGCTCGCCTTTTTGCAGCCGTTACGTGATCTCTTTGTATCTGTTTTTTATCTTTATTACAGCATTGCTTTTACTCCCTTTGCAACTCACCGCTACTTGCCAAAACACTCCTGTCTGCTAAAATATATCAAATGTGTATGCAGTGCGCTGGTGGGGAGCTGCTCAGTGTGATGGAGGTGTGTGGTGTTTGTCCTGCTCTTCTTCTTCACTCCCGGACAGCTTGTCATCATCCAGTCTGGGATGAAACTTGGCCAGATCAGTCCAAGTCTTGCCCCTTCTGCTGAATCTCCTGTTCCCAACACACTTGAAGACCACCTGGCTCGTGGGCCGAGCTGCAGCGCTGTCTGGTATTGTGCTGTCCTCGGAGGCAGTGACTCCTTGCTGGCTTTTGCCTTGAGCTGCATCGGGCAGGGATCCAGATCCGGACCCAGAGAGATGGTCAGAATCTACGAGGGGTTTTGATATTCGAGCACCCACGTTAGCTCTCGAATGCTGGCCAGTCTCATCAGCCTGCGCCCCGCTGATGGAGACCTGTCCAGAGTGAGCAAGTTTCTGGTGTTCCCTCATGACAGTCTGACTTGAGGTCAGGAAGGCACAGTGACCACAGGCAAGGGAAGTGGATGCCAAGCATGATGGTGAACCAGGGGATGGGGGGTCGGCCTGGAGTGCAGGTTTTTTCCTGTTGTGGGTCTTGGTGTGATTAGCCAGTGCCTGGGAGGTTCTTGTGCTGAAGTTACACTTGGTGCAGACAAAGCGGCGGCGGTAGGCAGAAACAGGTCGGGCCTGAGCTGGAGTTCTAACTGAATTCGGAGTAGTTGCGTCTGAGTCAAGAACTGCTGGGTCTGCGTCTG
>JAPZEA010000004.1:14237462-14252125 GCA_029783685.1 Heniochus monoceros | reverse complement strand
GCCCTCCGTTCATTATTAAATTTTGTTATTAAACCTTTTCAGGACAACACGTTAGTATCGTTACGCGTCTTCCTACATATTAATAGGTCTGCTGACTGAGTGAGGTGCTTCCACCGTGTACACAGTGCTGAGATAACGTTATTGTTCCAGGTTTTGTTACCTGACGAGTTTTGAGTTTGTGACAGTTGAAAGTACCTCAGACTATTGGCGCTGACTGTAGGAAAATCGCGCCCCTGGACGTCGGCTAGCTTTATTTACAATTTATAGGAAGTCTATGTGAGTAATGACCCCGAAACACCGTAATTTCATGCAGCGAACCCAAAACCGGGACACGCCTGATTCCAAACCACGCGAACCCGGCCGGAGAACCCCGCCTACTCCGTTATCACAACAGCTGCTAGCAAACATGGCTAGCCGTTAGCTTGTCACTGTCGGCACTTGACACCAGTCGAGCCAGGAGCTTTCCAGAACATCAAACGTAAACACTGTCCGACCACTGTTAAAACTGGATGGACACAGCTTGAACCCAGGATGTGCTCCGTCCTCGGATGTGATTCGTGGCGTCGCACTGCGCAACGGTTCAAGTTACCGGAGGACCCGGAGAGGAGGCTGGAGTGGGTCCAGTTCCTGTTCGAAGTCAACGGACAGCGACTCAGAGAATCGTCCTGGACTGATATCACCATGTGTAGCGAACACTTTACTGACGACTGCTTCGAAAACGTGACTCCGGCGACTGGCACGGTGCAGCTGAAGCCCAACGTTGTCCCATCAGTGTGCATCAAGTCAGAGCCAGAGGAACCTGTGGACAGCCCACAGCCTGTGGTGAGTCCGCTCTGACAGCTGTTACTGTCCCCGTCCGTCCTCCTCAGCGCATCAGCGGACAGTCCGTCCTTCATGTCAAATCACAGCTCAGTGACTTTTCTCCACGTCTGAACCAAGCAGCACACTTTATTTACAAAAGTTATTTTCAGTGCCTGTTAATCTTAAATACATAAATAAGCAGTCATAAAGATAGCAGGTCAGGGTCAGAGCCCCCTTTTTCATTGATTAGGTTTTTATCAAATTACAGCATAACACTCATTTAATTGTGTACATTGTTAAAGCGTTTTGCGTTTTTGCTTTTCAGTATAAAAGCATTGATAAACTAGTGTGTGAGGTGTTAAACTGCAGGTACATAATTGTTCCATATAGTTAATTTTGTCAGAGGCACACAGTTGAGACACCTTAAGAGTCACAACTCTGATCTGTTTGACACAATGATGTCTACAAATCAACAGCATCCCTCATTCAGTAGAGGTTTACAGTCCACTTCACACATACAGCATACATGAGCTGAATCATGTCCATGATGATTGATATTCATAATTCAGAGTGCCAGTCCACCTCTCGTGTGTCCTTGTGCAGCCTAGTTTAAATGCCGCGTGTATTAGTGCTTATGCAGTTTTAGTGTATTGTGTGTAGCTGTTGTTTAACTCCAAGTGTTTGTCATTTGTGCAGGAGCCTCTGCAGAGCACACATATCGCTTGTCGGTTTGACGACCTTAACACATGTAATAGTCCGACGTCCTACTCTGAAAAATCTGGACATACGTTAACAGGTAAGAGACTTTGCATTAAAAATGAAGAGGGGATTTGTTCGTTAATCTATTTTCTTGCATGTGAATACTGAGCTTTATTTTGTAGGTTCCCAAGCAAGTCCTGAGTCAAGTGGGGTCTCAGTGTCCTATTCACCTGATGTTTCAGACGTTGTCGCCTCTGGATCTGACCTGGCGCCACAAAAAGTCATGACTGGCTTTAACAGGTAAAAGTGAGTCCGACTTTCTCAGCATGTGCGCCTTCTGTCTTTAACATTAAGTCGTCTCTTTAAATCTTCTTTTCTAATCGATTTCTAGAGCTGCACTTCTGCAGATGAAATGAAAGTTTGTTGTGAACGAAAGCTGCCTCCTCCAGTTGTTCCGCCGCAAGTGCCCGTCATGTGGCTGTAAGCTTCAGATGGAGAAGGTCACCTACGGGGCGCTCATCATCTTCAACCAGCGTTGCCTTCGGTGTGAGTACAGGTATCAGTGGAAAAGCCAGGTGAACGCCAGCGTCCCAACAGCTGAGTTCCAACACCTGACGGGAGGATCAGGAGTAACTTCAGAGATCAAACAGGTAGGACTCCTCTGCTTGCACCACCTTTTTGGCTACAATATTATGTGCTGCATAGACATGGAAAAGCTCTATTCACGCTGTGTATTGTTCACAGGAAGTGCCCGCAGATGACGACCCCCGCAGCAGAGTTTTCTCTGAGATTGTTACGTTTAGCGATGAAGACAGCGATCCCTCAGATGAAGGCGAGGAAGGCGATGACGGTGGCGTGAGTTCAGACGGGGAGTGGAATCCAACGGAGGATTTTCTGCTGGCCGACGAGCTCGCAAAGGAGTCTGAAGAGGAGACGGAAGACGAAGGCGAGGAGGAGGAAGAGTTTGATTCCCCGGGCGGCCTCAAAATTAACGAACTCTGCACTGAGTGTGGACGTTTTTTCGATGTCTTGAAGCCTCACGCGTGTGAGCACAAAATCAAGCCCTATTCCTGCAACATTTGCGGGAAAAGGTGCGTGACGGAGATGTCTCTAAAGATTCACAGCAAAATCCACGATGAGACCTACGAGCACCCTTGCAAATACTGCCACGTCACCTTCAAAACAAGGGTGGACAAACGCAAACACGAGCAGACCCATCAAGACAACAAGGACCCCTATATATGCCCCGACTGTCCAGACACATTTGCAACCAGTAAAGAATGCAGCATCCACCTGGCGAATCACAGGGTGCCGAAGGAGTTCAAATGTGGAGTCTGCGGGATTGAATTTAAGGATGTGCATCATCTGCGGAGACACTCTGTCGTGCACACGGGATTGAAGCCGTACAAGTGTTCAGTGTGCCAACGCGGCTTCAACCAGACGAGCCACCTGAAGTCCAACATGCGTCTGCACACAGGGGAGAGGCCTTACAAGTGCCAGCATTGTGACCACAGCTTCAATCACAACGTGAGCTTGAAGAGTCACATCCAGCGGTGCCACTCAGCGAGCGCCGGATGTGAACGGAAGAAAGGGAAGAGAAAGGAAAGGCAGAGTGATGCCGCTGATGCTGAGGACCATGGGGATAAGAAGGGCACAGACTCTGAGTTTGACAATGTAGAAGGAGAAGACACAGCGGAGGAGGCGATGAAGGAGAGTATGGATATGCCAAAAAGTAAAAAGAGGAGCACGGGTAGACCCAGAGGAAGGCCAAAGAGGAATGCAGCAGGCGGCTTGGTTCCGGCAGGCTGGCGCTCGAACGCTAAGACTGCAAAATCAAAGGCGCGGAAGTTAAAGAGAACAGGCTCCAGCGATGAGGAGAGTGAGGACGAGCAATCAGGCAGTGATGCATCCTTTGACTCAGAGGAAGAGGAAGAGGAAGAAGAGAAGGAGGCAGGGAGGAAGGGTACAGGGAGATCAAGAGGAAGGCCAAAAAACGACAGTGACACTGAATTTGTGCCAGAAGAAGGAACCAAGAAAAGGAGGTGCAGCAGCCGGAGCAGTGGTGAGAGCTCAGGGAAACACAGGGGCAGAAAAAGAAAAATCTAGAGGTCTGAAACATTCTTCAAACACACAGAGCTGAAGGATTCATTTTTGTGTGAGCGATTGTGAAAAGAAAGAAGTCAGAAAGAGTGGGAGGCCAGAGAGGATTGGACTGATATCTCTTGATACCTCTTAGTAAAAACAATTTGAAATATGAGAAACATCAACATAGGTTAGCCTCCTGCTGAATCAAATCGTCTCTTACTCTTATGAAATGATGTTGCTTTGGTTTTCAAATGCTTTTAACCCTGTTAGCTGATGTGTAGCCCATGTGATTAAATTTGGAAAAGTGGATTAGCCAGGGCTAAGGTCAAGTCTGAGTTCCTCCGCAAGAAAAACAAGTGAGTGTTTAACAATAATAATAATTAATAATGGATAGGCATGCAGTAAAGGAGGGTGAGTCTATTTATATAATGTAATAATAACGTAGGTTTCAAGCTAAGAACTACTTTTATACTCTTAAATGAAGTCAGGACACTGGTCCACTCAGTTTCTAGCTCGTCTTATTCACTGTGAAGCTGCAAAATTATGTAACTTCAGTGATCGATCGGTCTGTAAGGAAATCTAAGTATTCAGATAGGAATTCATTGTTACATGTTTTATAATATTGCACAATTTTACCATAAGTCAGACTCAGTCAATGCTAATTAATGTTCTTTAACACAATGCCTTTAAATCTATAGAAACAAGCAGCAGTTTGGTGTTTCCACCCGATTATAAGTTTGCGAGTGTTAATAGAAATTGTCAGCTTCATTGACAATCAGTGTGGCCAGAACACTTAAACATTTTAAAGGACCATACCAGCGGTTGTATATTGTTTACTCCATTAGTTACAAATTGATGTAGTTTACATTGCTGCAGAGCATTTTGGATGGATTTGCTACTCTCCAGGTACAAATTGGTGTCAGTTTCCTCACGTACACTCAAATCAAATCAGCTTGCCGAGGCTTGAAACTAGTTTGACCGACAGTAGGTTCATCACAGTGAAGAGGTGTTGGTCATGTTTCTTTCAAACAGCTAGCTGTATGAGGACGCAGGTATATAAGAAAGTAAAGTACAAGTTAACAAAGAAAGAAATGAACTAAATAAAATAAACTTCACTGTTTTGAATAACTTGTCTCAAGTAAGTTTCAAGTCTCTGTAAATGTATTTCCATCCTGTACAGAGATAGAAAATAGTTGCAAGTAATGATAAATATATGCAATTTGTAGAAAATGGTATAAACATGCGAAATCTGCAGTATTGGCCTTTAAGGGATTGCAGGATTTTAGATAAAATCTGTAAAAATAAATGTGCCCAACTGCCATCTTTCCTTGTCAAATAGAATATTTACAGTCAGTTGCATTTCTACTTGACAAACACAAAAACCAGACAAACTGGTCCCTGTCCAGCTGCTGTGGAGCTGCTGTGGGTTTATTATCTTTCCAGAGGAACTGACTTTTTCCCCTACCTTGCAGTTCTTGAATGTAAATGTTCGGGTG
This sequence comes from Heniochus monoceros, assembly GCA_029783685.1. Lineage (NCBI taxonomy): Eukaryota > Metazoa > Chordata > Actinopteri > Chaetodontiformes > Chaetodontidae > Heniochus > Heniochus monoceros. Next base: position 14,247,044 of record JAPZEA010000004.1, on the reverse strand, counting down.
TATCTGGGTGCAGAGTTCCCACTTTGATCAGAAACCCTGAATGAATCCCCCCTGCTTACATGTTTATCCTCTTTCCCTCTCATGTGTGTGCCAGTCATTGAGCTTGCTTCAAGGCCTGTCAGGTTTTTTGAGTGTTGGAGAAAGTTATTGAGAAACTTATTGAGCTTTGCTCTCTGGGAAAGAGTCAGCCTGTTGCCCGGTTAAGCTCAAGGATGCTCGGTGGATCAGACATTGATGGTTGCAGATCTAAACATGGACGAATGTTTAGAGAGCTGAAATAAAAGGAATTTATTTTGACTTTTAATGAGCTACAAACCTCAGTATTTCGAGGTTGCACTGATACATTTCAGAGCAACAAATGAGGATGTTTTTTTTGCGCAAGAAGTAGAAGAGTCTTCTCAAAGCTTCTTATTTTCCGAGTGGTGTAAATCAGATACTTGATGGAGTTCATTTAAAGCTGCGTGTGAATTTACGACAAGCCTTGAGTGGTACATCTGGCAAAAATTTCCATTCATTTCAAAATAACAAGACAAAGTGCAAAATAAGCTTCATGTGTGGTCGTAGTAAGTTTGTCATGCACTGGGAAATTTGAAAATCAGCCACACTGAATTAATTTAAGACTTTAATTTTGTCTTGTAAAATAATTTTCTCACTTTGATTCCTTTTCTGTCACTGAGGTTTGAAGCTAAGGACAGAGCCCAACTTGTAACTGATAACACGCTAATTGGTTCAGTGTGCATAATGAATTTATTCAGCAAATTCATATTTTTCACTTCTCTTTGCCGGAGTGATCTGTTTAGGGTGACTTGAGTCTTGTCTAAATTAACTAACAACACACCTCAATAGGAGTGAGACACGTTCAGGCTTCTGAAACCACATCCACGTGCCAACAAAATTATTAGGTGTTCAAGAATTAGGGAGTAGCACAGTAATGGCACAGCACTAAGGACCAGCGTACCAGTGAGTATCCCAAAGTGTGTGAGGGACAATGCAGGATGAGATTTGTTCACTGGAGATTCATTGATTCAAAACAAAACCAAAATAATGAAGCCGTGTTGTTACAGTATCTGTTAGTCCAGGTTAATGGTGGAGGAAGTATTCAGATCCTTCACTGAAGTAAAAGTACTAATAACACACTGTGAAAATACTGTTACAAGTCCTGCCTTGAAAATGTTACTTAAGTAAACTTGTCTAAGTATGATCGGGAAAATTTACTTTAAGTATTAAAAGTAATGCAGAAAAATGTTATTCTTCTATTTATTATATCTTTAGATTCGGATATGAATGATTATTTTCTACATTAATCGACTGATTGTTTGGTTTGTAAAAATTTTGAAAATAGTGAGAAATGTCTTCACATTTGCAAAGAACCCAAAGTGAGTTTCACAATGTTCTCCGACCAACAGTTCAACCCTCAAAATTATATATATGTATAGAAAAAAATAGAACAAATAAAAAAAGAAAAGCAGCAAATCATCACATTCAAGAAGCCATGTAATGTTTTTTCAAGAAAAATGACTAAACAATTATCAAAATAATTAATTAATTAATTAATTTTCTGCGAATCAGCTAATTGATTTATTGTTTCAGCTGTACTTGTACACACTGTGGGGTACTTTAACTTATCACAAAGCATTTTTTTTAAGCTCTTTTTACATTTTGTGTGTGTAAAAATCTTGATTTGCAAAGTAACTAAAGCTGTCCGATAAAAAAAAAGCACCTCAAAGTTGTACTCATGTGCAGTACTTGAGTAAATGTCATCAGTTACCTTGTACCACTGGTCCAGGCTCCAGCACCTGAGTGATGAGAGTGTGCTGCAAGTTTCAGGTCTACCACCAGATGTCCTCCTTGTGCCACAAATCCTGACTCATTCTGCAAAACACCGAGCGAGACCACAACCATTCCTCCAACACAATCACTGTGGTAACTGGTATTTTTACTGCGGTACCTGAGCCGGCCTGTTGAACGAGTCAACGTGCTTCCTCCTCTCACTTATCTCTCTTTCTGCCTTCTTGTCCTCTTCCTTCCTCTCCGTGTCCTCTTCAGCAGGGGCCTCGTTTCTAACAATGTTCTTAGAGTTATGCTTGAACAGGAAATCACTCTAAACAAGTCTAGACTTTGTTAACAGATAAGATCATTTCCTCGTCATAGCTTTATAAATAACTACTTATAAGTGGTTTTCTGATAAAGTCATACTTAAGATTGACCGTTTTATAAATGAGGCCCCAGGTTGTCAGTGCAGTATCTCTCCCACTCCATTCATATCGGCTCTATAGGTGACCTCCAGGCCTGAGATATTCTAAAGCCACCCCCTCAGAGAGGATGGAAGTATTAAATTGGAGCTGACAGGGCCAGCTGCTGAGGCTTGGAAAAAAGATTCTGCCATTTATTAATGTCACAAGGACAACGCACAGCTATTTTCTCTACATTTTCCTGTTTTCAATCATTTTTTTTCATGGCTGTTTACATATTATTTCCCTCCCTTATTTTCTCTCCGAGTCTTTCTGCCGGTGTAACTCTCCCTCTCTGCCTCCATCTCTCGGGTGTGATGATATGAAGCCAGTCTTTCTGAGACGTCGGTTAAATAATCGGAGATGCTCTCAGCTGTCAGAGGACTAGATTGATGCTCTGAGACTTGAGATGAAGAGTGCAGCATGGAGATAATAAGTGCTTTGGCATTAGCTAGCTCCATCAGTGTGAGGATGATTGTCTAAATTCACTCAGTGAGATACAGTGTAGTGTTTCTGTTCATTTCTCACAGTTTGTCTTGTAATGCCTATTCTGAACTTCATCAGTCTCGCCTCTGACAAATACCCTCCATGTTATAATTTAAAAAATTGAAAGCAATAAAAAATTAAACTAAAACTGAATATTTTTGAGCAATAAAAACCAAACGGAAACGAGCAAACCCACTGTGGAAACTAACCGAAACTGAGCTGAATTGAAAAATTTTAAATGCAATAAGAATAAAAACTAATGAAAAATCCAGAACTATAATAACTCTGTTTTGTATTTGCTTCAGAAATGAAATTTGAAAGTGGCTTCCCCACGCGGGAACTCAAATGCCTGCCAAAATGTCATCAGCCAAACAGATAGGAATCCACCTGGGCCGAATGACATTTTCTCGCTCACCATTCCCAGGCTACATTACTCGGATGTTTATTGAAATGCACTTGGCCTTTGGACTGTTCTCCTTTTCTGTCTTCTGCGCTCTGTGTTTTAACATCCACGATTTGTTTTCAGGAGTCTGTTTAGCCATAAACTGTCTGACCCATTCATTCCATATTTAAAGCTAAAAACACCTTTCTTAAATTTACAGTCGGGTTGTGAGAGCGAATGATTGCATGTAATGATATTTGATTACGCTTCATGTTGCCCTCGGAAGGAATAGTTTGACATTTACTTGCTTACTTGCCCGGAGTTAGATGAGAAGATTGAGACCACTCCCGTGTCTGTACTGTAAATGTGAAGCTGGTGCCTGCAGCTGGTTAGCTTAGCTTAGCATATTGACTGGAAATAGCTAGCCTGGCTTTGTCCAAACAATAAAAGCAGCCTACCAGTAGCTCTAAATGCTCACTAATTTACACGTTATGTGTTGTTTGTTTAATCTACAGAAAAAGTAAATCTAAAGACAACATTTTACAGGTTTTTATGTGCGATGGATTTTGTTTTCTTTGCACAGAGCTAGGCTAGCTGGGAATATCTTTGCAAAAATGCCTATAGACAGCAGAATTATCCCATTAAAAGGATAATTTTGGAAAATGCGCTCGTTTGAGGTCTTGTCCAGAGTTAAATGAGGAGGTTGATATCTCTCTTTTCAATATGTAGCCTAGTTGGAACAGAATAAATGCTGAATCAGAGGTGCTTGTAGGCAGGTTTTGTCACCTTTGGACAGAGACGGGCTAGCTGTTTCCCCCTGTTTCCAGTCTTTGTGCTAAGATAAGCTAAACAGCTGCTGGCTGCATTTAACCTACAACTAAGAGAGAGGTATCAATCTTCTCATCTAACTCTGGACAAGAAATCAAATATTTGCCAAAATGTCACACTGTTCCTTTAAAGTGAGGATTATCCGCCTGAACTGTTAGGAGAGCCCATGATATGAAAACATATTCTGCTCTCTATCTTTAGAGGTTTTTTCAAAGATATTCCTGTATATCTCTTCCTCTGTGAAGTTTCACTGCAGTCATTTTTATTGTCATTCACTGATTTAAAGTGGCCTCCTGTTCCGCTGCCTTTCACAGGGAAGACGGAGAGCTGTCATACAGTATTTATCAATCACACAGCATTTGTGTTCTGTTATTTACCATAACCCCCCTCCTTCCACCCCCTATCTGTGCAAAATTACCTCCATCAACAGCGCAATCACTTGTCACCTGCTATCCAGCCCGGTTGACTGGCAAGTAATAGTTTGCACCCTCTGTCACGGCGCGCCATCGTCAATCCAAAACAGCGGGGACCGAGCGGTGTGTCAGGGATGTCAGCAAGTTTTCTCCGTGAGCTGGGAGATGTGTTAGATCTTAGTCAGAGATGAGCATAAATTTGATGGGAGAGGGGCCAGAAAATCCATGCCGTTGTCAGTTTTGAATTTAAATCCACATGTGAAAGCCACACTCTGAAACCTTTCATAGCGTCTGTGCGAGCATCGAACCGTCGGCCGTATTATTTACAGCAGAGACACACATACGCTAATGCATATGCATGCATTCAGCTCTGCTGCTAATTGAATGAGCCCCTTTGATAAACTAACAGTTTAAGATTTTATTTGCGGTAATGGCAACCATGAAACATGCATTAACGTATTTTTAGAACAGAGCACATAGACCAAACACTAACAACATAGCAGGACGCATCGATCGGCAGCAACAGTCGGCGGTGTTTGTTGCTGCTGACTGCAGATTTCATGCCTTATCTAATCTATTCATGCCACTGAAATTTGACGACTTGTAACTGCAATTGAGAGATTTAATCAGACAGATGCTGTTTTATGTTTCAAGGCAACGAGCTGCTCATTTGAAGTTCACATGGACCGCTGAGCAGTCAATGTTCTTGGTCTGCAAGTTTCCCGCATTTAAGGAATAATACCTGACAGATAATATCAACATACAAGATCTCCAGTTTATTGCGTTCATCCAGCATCCCTCTGCCTGTTGCTCTCCCCGGCAGGAATAAAACCCTCAGACTCCAGCAGATAAGGGAATCCAGCGATCGAGAAAGCACGCTGCATTAGAATCATTTTGTGACATATTCATAATATAAAAACATCTAGCTCTCAGTGGCTTGCATGCTAATGCACTCTGAATACGAGTGAAACAGGAAAGACAGCAAAAAAACAGGTTATTTGAGTTATGACTCATGTATAATACGCTGCACTGTTTTGAATAATGATGGCAAAACTGCAGAGTACCATAGTTTCAATGTCATATTATTTCAAGTGTGTCAGCTTCTTAAAAGTGTGTTGACTTCATGTTCATTCAGAATTTTACAGTTTCCTCACTCGATTTAAAGTGAAACAAATGCCCACCCTACTTTTTTTGCAGTCTCATTGCCGCAAAATGTGAGAAATTGGGAGCAAAACAGCTAAAATTCAAGTAATGAGACGTCTTAGATCGTCTCTGACCATCTTTCTCACTTTAACTTCACCCTCACTGGAGGCAGACTAAAGAGAGAGAGTAGTTCATGTTTGCAAGATCTGACATCTGCTTCCTGTTGCCCTCCTAATGTCGAGTTACAGTCGTTTGAATCAAAAATTTTAATCAACCCCTTAAATGTTAATCACTCTGTTGCTCGCAAGCACACACATACAGCATGGCAGCCTGTGGAAAATCAGAGGTGACAGAAACCCCCCAGTGGCGGCGACACTGGCAGCCTGAGACAGAGACAGTTATCTGTACAAGACTGCCGTGTTCCTCCAAATCGACACAGGCATATTACATTTCCACTCGCCGCCTCACAGCAGATTAATACGTCCCTCCAGGATCCACACGCACACAGACACTGTCATTTGTCTGTTTGCAACTTTGTTTTAAAATATTAATAAACTTGTGGCAATTCAGGTACCAATATACATGTGTCACCCTGCAAATACTCTGCATCAGTCACACAGATGAAACAGCAAACTGTCGCCTGTGTGTTTGTGTTTTTTAGCTGTATTAGCGGCATCGCTCTGGGATGTCAGTCTGATTGTAAGTCGGTCCACCGGTTTTGGTCCAGACTGAAATGTCTCAACAGCTGTAGGATGGATTCTTCTTTTTTTAACAGACATTCATGTTCCCCATAGGATGAATCCTGCTGACTTTGATGATCCCCTGATTTTCCATCTCGAAACAACATGAAGTTGACGCTTCTTGTTTTGAGTGAGATGTCTCAATAACAAGATGGATTGCCATTAAATTCAGTTTTCATTCATTCATGATGAATTGTAATCACTTTGGTGATCTCCTGACTTTCACATGACTTTGACCAAACACCTGCAAAACTGATGGGATTCCCATCAGCCTCAGCAGTTTTTGTTTATGGTGCTAACTAGTAGCATGCTAACATGCTAAAATAAGATCCTAAACATTATATTAGATAAACGACAGCATGTTATTGTCACTGTGAACGTGTTAGCGTGCAGCCATTAGCATTTAGCTCATAGCACCACTGTGCCTTCATACAGCCTCACAGAGCTGCTAGCGTGGCTGGATTCTTAAGCTCCATTCAGGCTGGATTTATCTCTCTAGAGGAGGCGGGGTGACTTTAAAATTACCTGCTCTGGTCAGTGATTTTAAACCCGTCCAGCGCGTGCATGTGCGTAATGTTTCACCCCCGCCCCAGTAATCATTACAGCCACAGTTACCTCTGTTTTTCAGCAAACTTGCCGGTCCTCCTGTGATTTGAATCCGGCCCAAAGTGACATCCTTGTAATTTTAAGTGGATGTCAGACTTTAAAACTGCATTTTATCAGCTAGGTGTGAAATTTGTGTGTAAATGGAGGAATATGTTTTTGCTAATCTGATGGAAACATGTCTGCATGCTGTAACTTTGCCATGGATGAAACGCCGTCCAGGAAAGATAAGTTAAATTACAGATGAGCACAGTGAATATATTAGTCTAGTTTCTCTACAATGAACTGAAGCACTTCTACTCTAAAACACATGAAAACTGTACTGTCTTTATAGATTCAATCCTTTTCAAAGTGAGCAGCGCCTGTTTGAGTCAAGCCTTGCCTCTTTTTATGTGGAAGTGTGAGATATTTGGTTACAGCAGCTTTCTTTGCAGCGCTCTGCACTGCTTTACTGGTGCGCCCCCAATCACTAGTTTTCCCTGACCTCAGATGATCAAAAACAGGCAGCCAACACAACAATCTACTGGCCACAGAAGTGCTGTCATCTTTTTTACAGCCTTGGCTATAATCTATATCTCTGCCAACACCTATTCCCTCTCTAATATCTTCATCAATTCCCTTCTCCTGCCGTCCGTTTTATGCTACATTACAAAATGCAATTTGAGTGGTGCTTTGATCCAGCTTTACAGCACTGAAACTGTATACACTTTTATTGTTCCTTACCTCCATCCTGCTGTGTGTTACCTCTGTCCTCTCTCAGGTAACATACACTTCCTCACAGTCTTTCTAGATTTATTCCTTTCCTTGTTCCCTTCTTCTCTTATTGTACAATGTTACTGGTTGCCTTTGTTCTTTCCTTTGCCTGTTTTTTATGCATGTCCCCTTTTCCACATCCATTCTGTAATTTTCTCCCTCTGGATCTACTTCTACCTTTTTATCTATCCATCATTCTCCATCTCACGCATCTCTGCTCCCCGTCCTTCTTTCCATACCACTGCTTTACAGGCCACGCAAGAAGTAATTGGATTTGATTGAAAAAATAGACATTGGTGGCTCCAATGCTCTGAGGCAGCACGTTATTTAGATCAAGGCTTTGTGTGTGTGTGTGTGTGTGTGTGTGAGAGAGAGAGACCATACTCGCTGCAGATGAGTTAGTGATTCCAAGGTCATGAGCGGGATACACCACAGGAATCATGAATATGTATAAAATATCATTCGCTTTCAAAGAAAGGGTTGTCAGGCTAAATACCACCGCTGAGTCCAGATAACAGTGAAGAAAGCTACGGGGTTATCTTTCCATCTCAATACAGTTGCTTCAAATGCACGCTGTGCATGCAAACCTCCACAAATGTAATAGAACTTCTTCTGCTGCCGCTTTCTTTCTGCCACCAGTATTACTACTTCAGTCTCATTCTCATAATGGACGTCAACAGTATTTGGACACGAGAGGATGTGACCGCTCCAAACAAGCAACATCCAGATGTATTGCCTCTTGGAGAGGTAAGGATGATGACTCTCCTGGACAATATCGCTGTGAATGATGTTATGGGTCTTGCAGAACACATACGTATGGTGAAAATCCAGTTGGTAATAACTTGTCAAAAATTGCTTCTTAATGTTGCTTGTAAATCGTGTCCTGAAGGTTTGTAGAAGTCATGAGTGATACAAAGAGCTTAAATATTATTTACTCTCAAATGACACCTCTTCAAGGTCCATGGGCCGTTTCTCGGCAGCAAACCCCCCCAGCGAAGCCTCCGTGACGGCCTTACAGCATACATACTGCAGCTTGACTGTGGGGAGGATGAGAGAGAGGGATATGATACATCAGGCACATTATGGTGTCTGTAGCAGTGACTCTATCAACTTACGCTGCCATGAAACCAAGGACAAAATGGACATCCTCCTCAGTGAAGTCCATTCACAGATCATATAAAAGGATATATGGTGTGTGTAATGGTGTTTGATAAGCACTCTAAAATGATTATCATTGGCCCTGCCTGACCTTGTTGGCACAACACTGGTTTTCCAATGCACTGCACTCGGATGAACTTGTACTGTAATGCTGCGTTTTGGTTTGAAAGTAAGAATAAACTTGGAAAGTCGAGTTAAAAATTATTTATGATCCGCTGTTGCCCAAGTGACAACAAGTTCAGAGGTCACGAAGTGAATGCATCTTATGCTGTACATACTGTATGAACTGTGAGCTGTCAGTTTTTGTCCTGCTGAAATCAGTAACTTACTCCACATTGCTGCATTGAGAAATTACTGAAATAATCCTCTAACCCCCACAAAACAGTGGAGTTGGTGTGGAAGCATCATTGCAAACCTGCGACATTTAGCAGCATGTGATATTACGCTTGTCCACAGAACACCTTAACGTCACGTTCAGACTACTCGATATGAGCTTGATAACAGCTCGATCTGGGACGCCTCATGACGTCCCAACATAAAAACTAGCGGGTTAGAATTTTTTGTCCTTCCACAACAAATTCCACAACATTGCGTTCTGTGACGTTGACCAATAGGAGCACAGAGCGCTCTTCTCTGCATCGACATGACAAAGTGCAAAAGGATTGATGTTATCGGTGCCATGAGGTGAACTGTCGCTTTTTTTTCTTTCTTTTTTTCTTTTTCTGAACACAAGACAGCCGGTATCATACACAGCGTTTTGGATGCCGTTGTTTGTTTACACTGTTGTTTCTTCCCGATGACATCACTCAGATCTTGAAAGACGGCACGCTGTGATTGGTCGGGGA
>JAPZEA010000004.1:14065977-14076542 GCA_029783685.1 Heniochus monoceros | reverse complement strand
AATGCACAGATAAACAATCACATTCATTATTTACTTCCAATATACTATTTTTGGCAACCATGTTAATCACTCGACTCTGGGTGCAAATCTGCTCAAATTGTATCCTGGCCAGTTTGAGTATCATAGAGCAGAGATGATTGAGACTACCTGCATGTTTTCTGAGTCTTTTCAATATTTTATGTGATTGTTTATCTGTGCATTTCTCCTACAAAGTAGATCTTCTTAAATATTTTGGCACCAAGCAGGAGCACACTAAGTCTGGTCCCCAGAGTTACTGTTGCTACATCCATCAAGCTGTCTGTTCTCGCATATGAACATGAAAAACTCTGAGTAAACAATGGGCCATGACTTCAGACAGAAGTAGACGAAAGCAGGCTTCTTATTTCTAAGAAAGTGACTATTAATATATGTTGGCCACACACTGCTAGTGGGTCATAAGTGATGATTAAGAGGGATTACTTGTGTACGAGTCTATACATTGTTTTTTAGGAAAATCCTGCATAGTATACGGTTAAACTAACGTTAGCTCCATGAGTTGGTTGAAAATGTTGTCTCTGGCTGACTTTTTAAGGTTTCCAGTGGTCTTATTTCAAAAGAGAATCTTGTAAAAGGGTCTCAACTACACACTTGATGGCAACATACATGATGTGCTAAAGTCACCACCTTCATCAGCTGATGAGCCATAAAGACATGGAAATAAAGAGGCAGTGGTGTTCACAGTGTAGAGCTAGCTAATCAAAAAATGTAGGATCAAACTCTTATTTTGGGTCTGACTTAAAATGATTTGGCTGCTTAGCTCACACACTTGTTCTCTTTTCCAAACAGTATGTTGCAGGGTTTTTTTAGGACAAGGTCTAACCGATGTGTTTGGCAGATGTAGCCCTAGCTTGGGTAACGCTGACTGTGGTTGCTGGAGTGGAACAGGAGCAGGACATAGCTGCTAACACTGCTAAACTCTAATAACACCCAGACGCAGCTTCCACACCGTGAGGGAATACTACACAGTGAATGTAGTCATGAACAGGGCCTACCTGTAACCACACAAGCTAATGTTGTTAGTTCATGATGTGCTCCTTGGCCTTGGAAGTAGTGCTTGGTTTTCACTGTTGGTAGGAATCTACTTAACCAAAGTTTAATACATTCCTTATACTTTCACTGCTGTGCTATGGTTTTGGAAAGGCTAAAAGATGACACACACCATCCAAACTCTTAAAATGCAGGGTGGCGTTCTTACTACAGTCCCATGCACATCTCTTCAACATGTGGAGAAATCCAAATCTTGACAGATCAGCTGTACTTAGGGTTGCTGCGCTATGGTTGGACAATCACTTTTCAGGCAACAGGAATAATCAGTTGCACCCAGGTAGTGCTCGTAATCATGTCCCAATTACTCTAATAATGTCCTCAATCCAATGTTTCTAACACATCTACAGAAAACAAGATTTCATAAGTGCAGGACTCGCATGATCCCAGTCTGCCTGTGAGAATATCTTCTGCTAATCCTTTTCCCCTGGAATGTTACTTGCTTTATCTAATGTTAGAAACTCTCTGCACTTTCTGCCAGACACAAAGAAAGTACCATCTGAAAATACTGAACTGTCAACACATTTTTTTGCAAGTGACCTTAGTTCTTACTGTGAGAGCTGTTTTGCTTGTGTTGCAGCCACTGAGGAAAATCCTTCATACACACTTTATTAGTGTCACCTCGTTTTGTGTCCCCCTGGCTCCTTTCCTTGGTCTTCACTCCATCATTCTGTAAACACAAAGCATAAAGGACAAAAACAGCTGGAAACCCCTGAGTCCAAAGCACGTGCAGTGTTTTTTGTTTCATGTTGCTTCTCTCTGCAGGGCGCCGCTCATGCAGCTCCATCAGGAGACAACAAGCTGGTTCGTACCACCAGAGTGAGGAGACAGACCCCAGGGGAGAATCAGCCCCCCTCCGCCTCCTCAGCCAACCAGACCCTGCGGGAGCAGCCCGTGGTCTTTAACCACGTCTACAACATCAATGTACCCTTGGAGTCTCTGTGCTCTGTCGACCTTGATGCCTCCGCACCACCCGACCCAGGTGATGGTGAGGTCTTCTCATTGATCGACTGTTTGGGTTTAAACTCACCGCCATCTTATCTGCTGTCCTGGAGGCACCTTTTGTTCACACAGAGACACACAAACATGCTGTGTTTAGAGGTTTTTAACACTTCTTTGATTCAAAGGTTCTCGTGCTGAGTTGGGGTCCGGCCCTTCTGTGGAGGGTCCAATGGATCCAGCTGGACCAACAGAATACACTGAGCAGACGCTGGATGCTGACAGCCAGGTGGGTGTTTTTAATCATTGCTGCTGTTGTGCTGTTGTTTTACCCAGAATTAATTCAAGTGATATTTCACTCAAGCCGAAACGAAAGTCTTCTGAGTGCCAAACGCTCACACATTGTAGACATGAAAGGTGGCTGTGGAAACTCTAATTAATTTAGATAACAGTTGATTCTGATAGTGACCAGTTTGCAAGATGAAAACTGCTGGAAGATGGAAACCTGCAGCTTTATTAGATAAGATTAGATTAGGTGTCAGATTCTTGAAGATTGTTTTAGGTGTCAACGCTGGTTTGCACTCATTGGAGCAGATAATGCAAGTTTAAGAAGTTTCTTTTTACTTTTTATTACTCTATGAAACTGGCTATGGCCTTAGTTCTCACTGGCAGGCAAAACTACATACCTGAAAGATTAAAATTAACCAAATTTGCTTTGTCCTATAATTGTTGAATTAATTGTTCTAATGTGCTTAATCAACACCCTGAGGCACCAATTTGCACTTCTTGACCAAACTGTAATTGTTCTTCAGGTAACGTTCACTCACCGCATCAACATCCCAAAAGCTGCATGCGGTTGTCCAGCAACAACCACAATCCAGCAGCTCGCCACCAGGGTGGAGATGCTGGAGAGAGAAGTTTCCCTGCTCAGAGCTCAGTGTGGGTCTGGATGCTGCGGAGAGAGCTCAGCCATGGGTGAGTTAACAATGACAACAAAATGTGCGGATAAAGCTGGAGGATGTTTTGTTTAAATAAGCCATTTCACCTGCAGTGTTTGAAAAGATATGAAGAACTGCAACAAAAACATTCAAAACAGGCTGTCTCATATGTGGCATAAAGGGAAAAAAAACAGGTGCTATACGTAAAAAAGGCAGGAAAAGCTGTTTATACCATGAATTAAGAGGAGACAGACAGTAGCAGAATATTGATGCTGCAGGGCAACTTCTTTTTCCTGCTGCACAGTCTCAGTCTAAAAGGTGTGGAGAAACCTTTGCTACTGCAAAAAAAATTTTGTTCACTATTCAGGAGATGCCACCATTATAATATGAGGGGAGTGAAAGGGATAGAGTTTTAGGATATATTATGGCTAAAGGATCTGCTCCATTGACACCATCACACCATTCAAATATTTTCTGAAAACGCTCCATCTCTACAGTGAGAATATGATTATCTCCAGCACTCATGATGTGAATCAGAATGAGGGCGAAATGCTCAGCTGAGGAGGACGGCGGATAGATGGAAGTGCACACAAAACAAGTTTTCACTGATGTCTCGACTGCGGCTTTTCGCTGAAGGTCGAAGGTTTGAAGGTTTTCCTGTGATTTTAAAACGAGCTTGCTTGAGAATGTGTCTCTATTTTCCTGAGATTCCCAGGATTACTGGCTCTTCTTAAAAAAACTATATAATGTTCATCATATGACTTTTATTCTTGATGATGATTTGATTTTATGTTGTTATTCTTTCTGAGTGCTTATATGGAAGCATTTGACTCAGAGCTGATCTGTGGTTATCAGTTAGGTTATTATTGCATTTTGGCATGTTATTTCAGTGGTTTGAGGAATAGGAGCACTGTTGGTCATTTAGTTGTAATGTTAGGATGGTCTTATGCATACGATGATCCACCTATTGAGTGCTGCACTGCAATTGACCCTATGCTGCTCTGACTCGGGTCTCTATGTCTGATTAAACCACATGTTGAACCATATGCTGCTTTGTTTTTTAGTTATTTTACCATGCAGCTGAACACTAAACCTCAATTTTAGCATGAAAGTGATCACAAAAAGAAAACGCTGCAGGTGAACATTGGATTTACATTGCTGCAATGGCAATTTTAAGTTGGACTGCTAACACCACTACAATCATTGACATGGTAGTGTTATGAGGTTTGGAGAAGACGTCTGTGTTTCAATACATGCACACAAATATTAAAAGTCCCAGCATCTTCCTGATATTTGGCCTGAGAAACACAACCAGATTATGGGGAGAAATACCAGGAAATCTCAGGATCTCAGTATCTGTGTTCATTTCTAAATGATATTAAAATAAAAGAACAGAGAACAAGTAATATTATATATATACCCCAAGACTGAGCTATCCCATTAGGTTCAAATTTATGGTAATCTTGTCATCTTTGAATCAAGCACCATTTTGTCACATAATACTGTATATAATGTGCAGCGTATATACCCTTTTCCCAGGTCGTTTGGACTTTGTCCCAGGCTGCAGCGGCCACGGCAGCTTCAGCTTTGACCTGTGCGGCTGCATCTGCGAGGAAGGCTGGACCGGCAAGAACTGCTCCGAGCCTCGCTGCCCGGACGACTGTTCTGGCCAGGGGGTGTGCGTCGAAGGGGAGTGCGTGTGTGACCGTGACTTCGGAGGCGACAACTGTTCGGAGCCGCGGTGCCCTTCGGACTGCTCGGGCCGCGGACTGTGCATTGACGGGGAGTGTGTGTGCGAGGAGTCCTTCACCGGCGAGGACTGCATGGTCGGCAGGTGTCTCAACGACTGCTCGGACCAGGGGCTGTGCGTCAACGGGACGTGCCAGTGCCGGCCCGGGTATGTGGGAGAGGACTGCTCGCTGGTCTACTGTGCCAACAACTGCAGCAAGAAGGGAGTCTGCAAGGACGGATTCTGTTCCTGCCAGGACGGCTTTGCTGGAGATGACTGCAACTCTGGTAGGCTATTACTTTTTATCCTTTACGTCAGTTTTTTTCTTCTTGGCTGTTGTCAAGTACAAAAAGTAGTTTGTCTGACATTTGTGGTTCTATTCCCAGAAGCAGAAACTCTGGGCAAGGGATTTGTCCTCCTTTAACACTTGCTGTCAGTGTGACCAGGACCAAGTAACTCAGCACAGATATAACAGCCTAAACAGATTTCCGAATGACACTCTCTGACCCTCATACAGCTCAGTCTGGACTCGTGAGCAGAAACAGGTTTCTCTTCAAATTCGAGCTTCAGTGTCAGATGGAGTGCTGCCATTGCTGAGATTGATTTACTGGAATGTGAACTAACTTTCGGTTCATGAATTGCTGGCCTCATCACTGAGGTTTATTTGGGTGCAAAAATGAAATGCATGCCTCACATTGCTGTCCAGTCTTTAGGAAAAAAAGATCTCGATGTCTCTTCATCTGGTTTACTTACAGTGTGGGAGTAATTCTGAAAAAAAAAGAAGTAAAAACAGATTTGTTCCACATGATAAATAACACCAACAAACAATGAGATATTTCCCCTTAAGTTAAGTTAGAAAATCTAGCTTTGAATGCACTGTTAGATGTAATCAATATGTGACATTCAGTCCAGTGATGTATGGAGTGGATATTTATGGAGGTGGGAAGTCCTATATGTCTATGTAAGCACCATCCGTCATATATATATATAATTGGGCCTGCAGTTTACTTCATTATTTTTCTGACCAACAGATAAAATACTAAATATATATTTTTACAATGACACAAAACGGAGAAAAGCAGCAACTTGCAAAGCTAAAACTTGCAAATATTTGGCCTTTTTGCATGATATAAGTTGTCAAATTTCAAATTTGTTGGTCATTTTCTGAAGACTGATTAAATGAGTAAACAATTACTTGTTTCAACACTGAATGCAATATATAACAGAAAGCTATGGAAGGGCCCAGTGCAGCAGGTATTGGCATTCATCTGCCATGGAGTGCTGAGAGTTTGCAGACCGATAAAGGCTACAGCGGGGGATTTCATTTATCAGCACACCTTTAACAAGAATAAAGGAAGTAATTAATTCAACCACCTAGAGTAGTGCTTAGATAGAAGGTAAACCTTCTCACCCATGACGCTCCATGACTCATGGTTGCCTGTCCGAACCCTACAGAGCGCATAGATAGATCTGATTTGTTGTATAGATTTAGAAATGCAAAGCTTTCTCTCTTTCTCTGCTGTAGCACTTCAAGCTCCCAGCCCCATCACTTTCAGTATACGTGCAGCCCTGGAAAAACAAACCCATCTGTGCTTCCAACGCAGGTGGCGAGGTGTGTGACTTGCTGGACAGCAGAAAGTGTAACAGCATTCATTTGTCAAAAGTCACATTCATCCGGGGAGAGAAGTGTCACATTAGCTGCAGCTGAGACAGTTTCTGAGTCACGCTCGCCTTTGTTCGAGCCCGGCTCTCCACGCCGAAATATCAGATCCTCCTCTTCCATTTGAGGCAGCTGTCAACAAAGTGAATGATGAGGACGGACAGAAGAGCGAGCAACAGAGAGACAGGGACGGCAAATCATATTACTAAGGCTGATCCCTCCTTGCTGCCCTCCCATTTAATATCTATACCAAGTGAGGGAGTTCGAATTGCTTATTTCTGTGCAATTAGAGGCTAAAATAGCCAATGCTTGTAGGGGATAGTTTGCTGAATACAAAACTAAGCAGTTCAATTATCAGAGACCTGTAGGGTGACAGGCTTAAATGCTTCATGTTATCAAAAGCTGAAGAAAGCGGGATGTATTTTTGCTTCAATTATGGTGGCCTATATTTCCCAACTACCAGAAATAATGGAGGCTGTTGAATGTAAATGGGATGTTTCAGGCGTGAGGTAGGATACAGTATATCTTTACATTAAATATATATCCACCGGCAAAGCAGAGATCAACTTGTGCCTAAGAGTGGCATTTAATCCTGACAGCAGAGGAATCCGCGATCATTTGCGATGAATCATGATGCAACAGTGGAAAAGTGGCAATGACATTCTCGCGCTTTTCACATCCTCCGTGTCAAGTGCGGCAGTCGTGACAACTGACATTTATATTTTTCACATATTTATGGATCTCAGCTCTGCTCACACAGGGTCCGTCCCTTATTCAGGCTGATTTTATTGCCTTATTTTATTCCCTTTTTCTGCTCTATTGCATCAATCAAGTTTAGCAGGTCAGTCAGTCGTGGCAATTTAGAAGCCTACTGTGTAAAGTAGCTGTGTTTTTAGTAGTTATATGATTGGGCAGAGGCAGCTGTGATGTTGAAGGGCTTTGACAGAAATGTGACAGCACACCTCATCACACAATCAAGCACAAACCTTAACCTGTGTGCCACTCATAGTCTGCCGCAGCAGCTTGAGGACACATACTGTTACCACGCTTGTCACTGAAAATTGTGTTGCAGCTCGCGACAAAAGTCCTTCAATAACCAAAACCATTCTACTGCCCTGAATAGAAATTGATTCTCTTTTTTTCTGTGTGACAAAGCGTCTTTGACAGTACGTATTTTTGGAGCTGCATTTCTGACCAAAAGAAACGTGTATGCGGGTCTGATCTTTGAGCAAACTTCCGGTGTGCTCCTCCTGTTTTTGACTGCTCATAAGAGCGTAGAATAGGAAACCAAATTTGCATTTCTGCATAGGGAACCCCACAGGCCTTTTTTAGCAGGACGTCAGTTAATTTACTCGTCACCAATAATAAAACAGCAGCAGCAATAACAACATTTACAGTACATGTAACTGTGCACAATCACGCCCAGCATACTTGGAGTCTTTACATGAATAGTTTGCTTAATTTGAGCAGCTAAAAAATGCCATTTTGTAATGTGAACTGCAGTTGGTTTGGTTGCAGAAACAATATTAAGTAACACTTTAATGAAGGTACACATATTCATCATTAACTAGTTGCTTATTAGCATGCATATTAGTAGCATATTAGCTCTTTAATAGTCATTATAAAGGACTTATTAATGCCTTATTCTGGGGGATAGGGTTATTAAGGGTTAGAGTTAGGTTATTACGAATGTAATTGATACAGAACAACTTCCTTACTTACTATCATTAAGAAGTAATTAGGAGGTTATTGAGGGAAAACTCTTAGTTACTGGCCTAGTAGTTGTAGAATATGGTCATGTACAATAAGGTATTAATAAATACTTTGAACTTATCAATAAAGTCTCAGTATACTACTAATATGCATGCTAACGAGCAACTAGCTAATGGTGAATATGTGTACTTTCATATAAAGCGTTGCCGTTTTCTCAATTTATTGTTTTCTGTAAAATCTCAGAAAACAGGGAAAAATGTCCAAAGTCACATTTTCTAATGTCTTGTTTGTCTGACAAACAGTCAATAATGACAAACTATTGAATTTACAGTAATATAAAACAGAGAAAAGTAGGATATTATTCTGTGTGACAGGCTGAAAACACCAATTTTTCAATCAATAATGAAAATAGTTATTTTTGTATCAATGCACTAATTTTTACAGCTCTGTCTTGTTAGTGCAGGATAAGATCTAGACAAGGTTTTCGGTTCCTAAATGACACGTGGAACAGATTTTTATCAAGCCCCACTGCATATTTTTCCTATCAAATCGGTGATGGCATTAGAAGTGTTTGTGATTATTCGTATGCTGAACTCCAGAAAAAGTTTTTTGATTTGCGTGGAAACAACTGAAAACATCTTAAGCTCAGATCAGGTTTAACTTTTGTAGGAAAAAAACAAGATTTTTAGACTTAAAGACATGTTCAAGATGAGACTTACACAGTAAGAGTACAATGCAGGCTACAATGATGATGACAGCGATGAAGCTGATTCCCACACTGGAGCCGAGGACAGCTACCACCTCAGACTTACAGTCTCCAAAGGAGTCACAGAGACACACAGTGACATTGACCTGAGCATAAGCACTCAGAACCGGACTGCCAGAGTCCGACACAGACACTGTGACCGCATACTCTCCGGCCTCCAGCTCTACGAGCGGGTGGAGCACAGCATGAGTATCTGAGGGGGGAAGGAAATGGAGGAAGGTGTGAATGTGGGGGATTTATGGCAACACTGTTCACGCTCCATCCTCACCTCCCATGCGCTTTCCTTACCGTTGACTTGAATAACAGTCCAGTTGACTAACAGATCATCAGGCATTTCGAAGGTGAAGGGCGCAGCATGCGGAGGAAGGTCTTCATCCACTGCAGTCACGACCAGGCCGGACCACCTCCGGCCTTTTTCCCTGCACACAGAGCCACTCCGAGGGAAGAGCTGAGGCGGGAAGTCATTGGTCTCCTTCAGTGTGATGGCCACTGTGGCGGTGGTTGACACCCCGTCAGCATCTACACAGGAGGACATACACACACAGCAATGCCACTTTAAATTACAACAGCTGATTCAATGTTTATGTCTGCAAAGTGTTTCTCACTTCTTCTTTAGAAGATATATGTATTTATTTCACATGGCTGGCAGATTAAGTAGATTGACTGACCTGTAACCTTGACCACGGCATTGTAGATATTGTTTCTAACATGCGGAGATCGCATGTTAAAGGTCCTCCTGGCAGTAATGTCTCCTGTATCTCTGTCGATGTCCAGCCACCTCTCTGGATCTCTGCTGATCTCATACCTGCCAGACACAACAGAGGGAATGTTACAGATGCACAAACTGTCTTAAAAACAACAAAAAATTACTCCTCTTGCTTTGTTGCTGCTCATACCTCAGGTCAGAATGATCAGGGTCAAAGGCGATATTGCTTTTCAGTAAAGTCCCGGGAACCACAGACTCGGGGACCACAATCTGTATGGGGTCCTCCCTGAAATGCGGAGCTTCGTTCTCGTTGACAACAGTCACCACCACGGTAGCGCTGCTCGCTGGGAGGTTTGGAGCTTTGTTGCTCAGAGGTTTGAGATTTTCCACCGTCAGAATCAGGACGTACTCGTCCCGTGCTTCAAAATCCAAAGGCTGTGTGATGAAACAGAGCAGAGAAGACTGTTGGTGGAGGGAATACTTTTCTGGATAATAAAGAGTTAAGAATAAATCTAAATATAACTTTCAGTCATTTCAAACTAATTTACCAGCCTGTATAAACTGTGGGAAAAGCCAAACAAAAGTGCAATTAATAAGACTACCTCACATTAACTGCCATGTCATGTACCTGGGCCTTTTCGGGCCCGAGAGGGTCTGGGGCACAGGGACAGTCGTCCGCCTTACCTTTCATATAAAAACAATAAATATAAAATCCCAATAAAAATCAGTTTAACATGTAATCTGGGCCCCCCTTTCCAAACAGCACTTTAAGGCAAAAATGATCTTAGTCCCATTGTAATTTATTTTAACTCAATCCCACGAAGTTCATCCTGCTGCCGGAAACACTAGATAGAGTATTAAACATGTATTAATCCACCGCTGAAAATAGTACCAAACAAATGCAAAATGTCCTCCCCTTTGAGTAATATTTGATAAAAACTTCAGTATCCAGCTGTGCCACAAACAGGGCAGGGGAGTCAGAAAGTATTGAGAGACAGACTGACACACTGTTGATTTTGGTCTTTTCGTAG
>JAPZEA010000004.1:13836466-13846600 GCA_029783685.1 Heniochus monoceros | reverse complement strand
TACTGATGACTGCTCTCTCTGGAGCAGGAGGTTGAATGAGGTGAATGTGGGTATGGTGGCCTGGAAGAACAGTAGGTACACCTCTGTCATGGGGTCAGAGAACGCCTCCCAAAGTCTCCTGAACCTCGCCTGATTTTCATCTTGAATAAAATAACAATGTTGTCAATAGCACAAGTGTACAGTTAACAATCATGTGGTATTTGTAGTAGCTGCATAATGAAAATGACATGAGGACCATACTAGCAGGTCTGAAGTAGCTGGCCAGAGGGTCATATAGCCTCAGAATCCGGGTCACACAGCGCTCAAGGCTTAACCAACGACCGGAGACATGCGGGAGGATCTCCATATACTCTGCTTCGTGGAGCTCACAAAATTCTGTTGCAGACATTTAAATATAAAATGTATGTATTCAAAAGCCCTGTATTTCAATATTACAATTGGCACTGTCAAAAGTGCATACCTGTCAAGTACCCATTCCGCTTTGTGCTACACTTGAACCAGTAGCCGATAACAAATATGAAGCACAAAGTGATGCTAATTACTGATCAGAGAGATCGGAGAAACGAGGAATATAACAGGCGTGAATGCAAATGAGGACTCAGCCGACTTACAGAATACAAACAGCAGCAGCAGATGACGCTGTGAAAACCATGAAGCTGTGAAATTCTCTGAAATTTCCAAGCAGCACAGTGCTGACTTCCTGTGTGCTTTCATGCCGTTCACTGCAGCAGCATCCCCGGCATCCTGTTGATACAGACCAAACACAGACTGATGTTATGTCTTACATCAATATTTAACACAACTGGCTATTTATTTGTATTGTTTCTTGGGCAACATGTAAGACAAAAGTATGTTGCACAAAATTGAGAAGAATAAAAACTTGAAATTCAGAAGTTAGCTAAGCAAGCTAGGGATGAATCTTTCTGCTAAAATCACAGAAGTAAACATGCAAGTGTTTGGACTGAATGAAAAGTGGACCATGACTTGTTTGTCCCTCTATGTGCTGTAAAAAATAACCTTTTTGAATTGCTCAAATTGATAAGACCACTCAATTAATTTAATCTGATTTTACTATGGACTCTGGGTTTAAAACAAACAAGGAAAAAGCTACTGACCATAAATAAGTTATATGGGACTGTGTGGTTATAAACAAAACATGATTTATGCTCTTGAACTTTCAGCTTTGGCATGATAATAAGTCTCATAATAAAAGACTTCAAAGCAGATCTTGCAATTTATAGGACAGAACCAAGTTCAGTGCAGATCTGCGAATTATGCTCAGAGCCAATATGACATATCACCTTTGTTTTTTATGAACTGGTGTGGGTCCGGAATCTGATTTGATTTGATTTATAATAGTCAACATGTTTTTTCTGCAGTAGCCAGACAAAGATGCCAGCAGCCAGCGGATATATTTGACCCATTAGTTGTTATGAGTGACTCACTGTCTTTTCACAGGCACATCCAGTCTTAGCAGTCACCTGTAACTCACATCTGTCCTTTACTCCGTGTCCTCTTCTTCCTTCCTTTCGTCCACTCTAACATGAACATGGCCCTCCATCCTTCTGTCACTTGTTTTTCACGCAGCGCTCCGTCCTAACCTCATGACTCCATCTCTCTCAGGCTATCTGTGGCCTTCGCACGACACAGCAAACGGTGGAAAAACACTGCAGAATGTTTTTTTGTTTTTTTTTATTAAGATGCAAGCCCAGTTCTGTCTCGGTCACCTGAAAACTACTTCTGTGAGCACCTGTGAAGAAAATAATTTTTTTTTTTTTTTTTTTACTATTTTTGTCTGAAACATCTGCTGCAACTATTGAGCCAGTCTCTGTGCGAGTGTATTGTTGCCTGTGTGTGAATCCCTTGCCTGCTGTGTACGTTACCAGAATAGAACAATGCATAACTAAAAGTAGGACGTTGACGCAGGATATGAATAGATTAAAAGCAATGAGGAAAAAGCAAATTTAACACACTAAAGTCCACATTAAAAGCGTCAGAAACAGAGTAACCCATCACTGATTACATCACCACACGCCACAGTAAGTCTGGAGATTAATCTGCAGGCGTAAACGCATCTGGACTTACCAAACTGCCAATTTGCCATAAATAGAACAGCTGCCATTCCTAACTTCAGGCACTTTCAAGCTTCCAAAACAACAGAATCCTATTTGTGACATAGCAATAAGGGGATGCTCTGTTGGTGTTTTTTTCAAAAGAGGGAGATGGACAGATATTTTAAAAGAGTGAGACGAATGACGGACACATTTTGCATCCACCACTTCAGCTGAGAATGATGGAGCGTGTGTGTACATTCATGTGTAGTCTGCCTCTGCATTGTCCTACAGGGCAACAGCCGGATAATCTCCAGAGTGGGTGACAGGCTGAATGCTGCTATTTTAGCTTTCCACGGTCTGCGTCTATGAATCACTCTGCAGGGTCGGAGCAAAGTGAAGGAGAGGGGTTATTACTGTAATGGCACGAAGGGAAAAAAAGTAAAAGGGTTGTGCGTTTGCTCTTTCCAAATATGCGCCGGCGTGTAACTCTTCAAAGAGGGAGAGGACATGCAGATGACATAACTCATGTCGTGACGAAAGCACAAGAGGAGACTCTGATGTTACTGTGATAATCTTCTTTTCTCACAACCGTGCACATTATGTACATATACGTGCTTAGTGTTTGTATCCCTCTCCACCTGCTTTAATAGTATTCTGTGTTATTGTTGTATTACCATCTAAAATATCATGCAAAATAATCAAGTATTGTTTCTTATATTTTCACAATCACTGTCTGTATAGGGGAGAAGCTTTCTTTGTACTGTTGAATATTAATTTCCTGAGCGTGATTAAGCATGCAAGGCAAACTGTATGTAGGCCAGTTGCACTGGCAACATTCATTAGATTCTCATTAAAACACATGAGAAGAAAAACTGGACGCTGTAATGAGATAGTTAATGTAATGACATACATGTTTCAGGACTGGTCGTTGCCAAGCTGATTCAGGCCGATCAACAACATCTTACAGTAGACGGTCACAGCTGGTCACAGCTGTCACTGTTTGGCCCTTTCAGGTTCTGGACCACTGGAGCATATAAAACACATTTTTGGAACAAGAGCTGCAGAGGAGCAGAGGGTGTAAAGCAGCCAAAAGAGTCAGGTCCGGTCACAAATCCAACACTGCATTGTCCTCCCCTCGGACCACCTCACTGTCACTTCGCTGTTCTCATTTGGAAAGCTAATAAACACAGTTCAATAGAGGGAAGAGTGAGACGGAGAGGAGGAGATGGATGATGAGGGTCGAGCTGCACAGCTGCACTCACAAAAGCCACCGGACAGACGGGGAAATAACTTGCTCAGTTCTTCCCCCTGATGGATAAAAACAGCATGTTATTCCAAAGGCCATGGAGTCGCCAACATTTACATGATGCACAGAAAAAGAGCCTGAAGCAGTTCCTTTGAAAATGAATCAAACTCAAAGTGCACGTTCGTTTGCTTTGTGTCTTCCAGCTGCGCAGCACTTCACAGCTTGGGATTCACACCGCAGTCCATATAAAGCCACGGCTGGAATACAAGATATACATGGCTCCGGAGTTAATGATGTCTCCCATTAGCTAGCATTAAATTCAGATTTGGAAGAGAGCAGCGGCTTGACCTGAACTCTCTGAGATGACACAGTGGATATGACTTGATTCTTAATGTGGTTGGTTTCCATAAAGTTGAGAGGACATATAACTACTAACTACTAATTAATTCAGTAATTCAGTACTTTTTACCTACTTCCACCCTTAATTTAATTCCACATTCACCACAGATTTTGGTTATACTGAACAGATATGTAAGATTCCAGCTGGGTGTTGAAGCTAACTGAGCTTTACTGTCAAAGATGTTTCTTTGTATTTAGACTTCATCACACAGAGACAGGTCATGTCTTCATCAAGCTTGAACAATAACTATGATGAAGCTTTTACATAGTGTTGAGCAATCTCAATGCATGACAACATCCCCATTTTGTGATATAAGAACCCTGAATGCTGTAACTCAAAGTGTGACCCTTTAGCTTTCACGTTAGATGGAGGTTTTGATTTTATTGGTGTCTTTTATGTTAACGCTCAGTGTTTGCGCCCTCTGTGCTGTGAGGCATTTCATTATTGGTGTTTTGCTGACATCTGCTTGACAGAATTGATGTTACGTCTAAAATGCTTAAAGGTGCAAGAGCTCCTTTGTACAATTATTTTTTCTTTTCACATGGACAACAGAAAAATGATCATTGGAATGACTTTTGCTTATAGTTTATTTCAAGTTTGTTTGAGGTCACGTATAAAAAAATAGATGAATGAGGTCACCTTTAAGTGAATAATATGGTTACCATGCCATTAATGTTTATATTAATGGATTGTCCTTCAGAAATGAGAAGTAGTGTCCGTATCACTGGTCATTTTGCTGAGTGTTTGGTGATTTAACTGCCACAGAGGCTGTGCTGTAATGGTATCAATGACAGCCCTCCCACAGATGAACTTATTAAGGGAAGTGACACTCAGCAGGTTTATGACACATGTCTATTTGCACTATGTGAAATGTTATGAAACGACACAACCCTGGCAACAAACCAGCCTCCTGGCAACAGGATGCAAAATGAGTCACAGAAATCATGGATGTGATGTTACAATGACCACCAAGCATGGTCGAGCCTTCGAAGGCAATGACCCTCGGCCTGCCTGTGGATTTCAGGTTAATCGATTCAGTATCGTCTCACTCTCTAAAGTTCACTTTTAGCTGATGAGTTTCTTCTATCCAACTCAGTTCATGTTTAACATGTCATCATAATGTCTTCATTTTGTCATCTTATTACTTCTCTTATCACCTTGCTTTGACATTTGGGTTTAATAAATACTACATAAATACATTTATCAATATGACAGAAAACTTGACTTGTGTTGAAGGATGGATCTGGGTTGTCTCTGCTGTGAAAACTATCGGCCAGTGGCGGCAAATGTATACAGACTCTTAAGTAAAAGTACTAATACCACACTATAACAATATCCACGTACAAAGTAAAAGTCCTGCATTGAAAATGTTACTTTAATGAAAGTATAATCAAGAACATGTACTTAAAATATTACAAGTAAAAGTACTTGGTGCAGTAAAATGTCTCCTGTTACTGTTATACTATTGTATATCATATCATTAGATTATTATGCATTAACGTAAAAGCATGACTATACTGTTGTAGTTGTAACTATTTTGTATATGACTGTAACTAATGATTATTTTCATCACCTGCTGATTATTTTCTCAACCAATTTATTGTTTAGTTTGTAAAAAGTCTTAAAATTGTCAGAAATCTTGTCACAATTAGCCCAAAGTGATGCCTTCACAATGCTTTCTTCGACCAACAGTACAAACCTCAAAATTCTTAAAATAAATTGAAATTATTAGAATAACTGAACGAAAAAGCATAAAATCGTCACATGTAAGGAGCTGGAACCATGAAAAGTTTTTTGCATGGAAAATGACTTAAATGGTTATTAAGATAGTTGCTAATTAAATTCCTGTCTATAAACTAATGATAATGGTTTCAGCTGTACCTGTATATACTGCTGTGTTGTTTAATTTATGACAAACCATCATATTTTTAACCTCGTCATTTGTTTTGTGTGCAAAAATCTTACGTTGTTAAGTAAGTAGTAACTAAAGTCGCCAAGTAAATTTGTGGGGGAAAAAAAATCTTAAATTTATCCATAAGTGCAGCACTAGAGTGAATGTTTTTGCTTTCCATCGCTCTTCGTCCTGGCCCTGTTTCACCCCGGAGGCTCTGTCCCGGTGACGGAAGGTAACGGCTGCTAAACATAGATCTGAGCGTGACACACTAGGATTTCCCTGACAGCTGAGAAACTTCCTGCACGTCAGCTGATGTGTGTTGTAGCAACCGAGGTGTAAACTTCACGGCAGCCTGCTCAAACGTCACATCTGGAAGTTTATCATTTTATATCATCATTAAAAAGGACGCGTCACCATTAGGTAACCTGAACCTTTAAAAGGATTTAAAATTGAATATAATCAAACAACAAAGAATGACACTAAGAGGAAATAATGACGGCAGGAGTGGAAGTCTTGTCAACGCCAGGATGGTAAAGCCACTGTGTGTAGGAATTGAAACTTTGGCGCCTCCCAGTGATTATTTGATGATAAGACACTGTGGCACTGTGAGAATGAATGAGGTCAATGTACAACAAATTAACAAATGAAGAAAATAATTAAAAAGATTTTGCAAATACATAAAGATTTAAATATAAAATTTTCAGAAATATTCTATAAAAAGGTTTGTAATGCTTTGTGTGTGAATGTATATTTTTTGGTTATAAATGTAGCTTGATGTATAGGACTTGTCACAGTGCAGAAGCAGTGAAGTGTAATTCTAGGGCTTGTAGCTGTTCTATAATTCTATAACTCTGTGTATTAGTCATCTTAACAGATGAACAGAAAGTATTGAACAGAAACTTTCACCATGGTAGATAAATGAGAACAATCAGGGGACCAATATAGATACCAAAGAAAATTTTAGTTCAGTCAATAAAAAAATGCAGACAACTCTCATGTAGTCTCATTCATACATACATATTCTACAGTCATTTATTTATTCTGAATAAATAAATAAGTAAAGTATAACTTAGAAAGCATGTTTCAATACTGGTATAAGAGACAGGTAACATTGCAGTACTTTCACTCCATTACAGAAAAAATCTATTATGGCGAAGCAAAACATGATGATTAAGCACAGATTTTTAAAAAAATAGTATCTTTCATACAACAGCTTTAGTTTGATATATTCAATTTCAGATTTTATTTAAATGTCATTTATATCTTCATTAAGCTTCTACTGTATATTTAATCAGGAGGAATCTATCCCAGCATGCACTGGGTGCAAAGCAGGCACCACCCTGGAAATGTCACTGATATATCGCCTTGGACCTTGACGCGCACGCACTCTACCGTTTGCACACACACCCACTCGCGCAGGCCAATACAACAGCCGTTAGGGTCTTTTGCAGCTGAATGGCGGCTGATGCTGACATTTTCATCCAATTAGCACAGCTTACCGTCATCAAAGAAAACGAAACTTTGAGACTTGTCTGCATGGGGAGAAGGAGGAGGGAGAAAAACCGAGAGGAGAAAGAGTTCAGTCACCTTTTCTGATCAGCAGGCGAGCAGCGTCGGAGATTTCACACAAACATACAATAACACTCTGCAACACGCACACTTATAGACACACTCTCTGGTGAACAGGCATAAATATCTCTGCTGAACAGAAGCTTCATTTCCTGCCCTCCTTTACCTCATGCATATTAAATATCATTTTCCAGAGAAAATCCCTCAATGTCTCGTCTTTGTCGGGCACAGAGAGATCTTATCTTGATTACCGTCCACTGGCTATTACCAAAAATTGGATTTTATCACCGATAGCGGTTGTGTCTGCAGCAAGTGCAAAGAAACCCAAAGATGTCAATGAAGAGATCAAGATGAGAAAAAATGACATGTATGGCCACCATTTTTCATGCGGTAAATAGCCTGAATTAATGGTCCCAATTTAGTATTCTGATCATTGCTGCAGACTGTTAGAGGGATTTTCACAGTGAAAAGTCACGCCGCCGGCCTGGAAGAGATATATTATTATAACGTAACGCACAGTCGGCTGATTCAAAAACACAAAGCACCTTTCCTGTTGAACAGACGAAATGATATCTTCAATATTTACAGTGCATGCTAACAGGACATAAACACACATCTGCACAAGGTAGAAATACAGGTCAGCAATAATTATCCAGCTTTAACAGATGCCCGTGCATTTCGGAACTCATTAAACATGTTGTACAGGATTTTAAAAAGGTTGTGTTTTCTTAAGACATGTTGTTTTCAAAAAGAAGTCCCCTGCCTCACCTTTACAGCTTTAAAATTACGAATACGTGACCGTTTTTTTTCCGTTGGTTTGATTCGAGCTGGCGAACGGAAAAAAAAATAGAAGTAAAAAGAATAACACGGGAGGATTATGCAAATGGAGGCGAAGTGGAGAGCCGGCGAGATCGATCAAAGGTGACAGGACATTGACTGTCTGCTGGGAAACCACGGGGAGGGTCAGTCCTCCAGGGACGGCGTGCCTCTGAGAACCACCACCAGCAGTGAGAGTGTTTTGACGGACCTCAGCGAGCCGGAAGTCTCTTCTTTGCACAGCGAGAGCAGCGGCGGCAGTGGCCATCGGGGCCTCAGCACGGAGGACTCTGACTGCTCCAACCGCACCTGCTCGGATTCTGCAGCAATGCCAGACTCTACTTCCCTCACAATGCCTCACATCCCCAAAGAAATTACTCACTACGGCTCACTACCCGATAAGCACAGCAAGACGAGCCGCATCCGTGCCAAAGACTTCCTGAAGCGCATGGAGACACTGCGCTCCCGAGGAACTCTGGGAAGGGCTCGCAAGACATTGGTCATCAGCGCTCCAGTGCTGCAGCAGGAGGCCCAGGCGCTGAAGACGCTGCGCTGTGTCGAGATCATAAATGGAGATGATGGAACCCCAGAAGCACTGTCTGACAAAATTCTGCCGTCCCAGTCCAGTAGTGAAGGTAGCAGCCATTCTAGTGGCAGCGCTGTCAGCACACCCAGCCTGAAGGAGCGTAAGCCTCACCGGGCTGACTACAAGCGCAGTGGCATGTATTTGGAGGACGTAGACATCTTCTCAGGCACCCAAGAGAATAAAGTCGCAGAAGAAAACCGCAGGAATGAATTCTGCTCCTATGAAGACCTGGTGGTCCACATTCCCAAAGACCACAAGCCAGGAACCTTCCCCAAAGCACTGTCCATAGAGAGCCTGTCCCCAACAAATGGGGCCTCCATCAACTGGCACACAGGCAGCATGCACCTGGACTCCCCACTGATTTCATGCAGGAATGAATCCCGGCCTGTCACCCAGTGCTGCTCCAGAGGCAGCCGTATCAGTGTATACGATAATGTTCCTGGCTCGCATCTATACGCCAGCACTGGAGACCTAATAGACCTGGAGAAAGAGGACCTGTTCCCTCACCTGGACGATATCTTGCTGCATGTCAATGGTCTGCAACAGATAGTGGACCACTGGTCCAAGAATGTGTTACCTGTTGGAGAATGGCTGGCACAGGTGGATAGCAAGAGAGAAGATAGAGGAGGCCTCCGGTCCTCCAGTCAAATCACATTAGACTTTGAGGGAAATTCTGTCACAGAAAGCCAGACACCACCTAGTTATGGGGACAGAGACAGAGTATCACTTGCTGAGACAGAATCTACAAGACTCAGGGAAAGGAGGGACTCAGGAGTGGGCGCTTCACTCACAAGACCTAATCGGTAAGATTCATGGAACTGTTTTGATAGTACTGGAATATTTGAAATGACTCTGCTTTAAGTCTTCTATGGACAAAAAGAAAAATGCTTCTCTTTGTCTTTTTTTTTCTTCTTTTATGGGATTAGACTACGATGGCCCAGCTTTCAGATATCAAATCGTCTAAGTCACTCAGTGGCATCCCTGCAGATTACCAACCAGTCAGCGGGCCAGCTGAGTTTGTTGCAGAAGTTTTCTCTGCTGCGCCTTACTGCAGTCATGGAGAAGTACTCCATGTCCAACAAGCATGGCTGGACTTGGTAGGTCTCATATTTTCTTTACTAGTGAATGAACATTTTATCACATTTCTTCGATCTGACAACCTGTACTTGCTCAAATTGTTGTATTCATGTTAATTTCTGCATGTGTCCAACATGGTACGATTAAACCTTATTTAATGACTGTAACCAGATTCCGTTTTGGCTTACAAGCTGCTAATGTGTATATCCTGTTTTATATTCTTCATCACAGTCTCTTGTTGAGCCAGTAAAGCAAGGTGTCAAAGATGTGTTGATGTCTCTCCTAGGTCCGTCCCAAAGTTTATGAAGAGAATGAAGGTACCAGACTATAAGGATAAGAATGTGTTCGGAGTGCCTCTCATTGTGCATGTGCAGCGTTCTGGACAGCCGCTGCCCCTCGGCCTGCAGCAGGCCCTGCTGTACCTGAGGAGCCAGTGTCTTGACCAGGTCAGCCTCAGTATATACTCTCAGGTTGCATGCGACTTGTGATGTA
>JAPZEA010000004.1:13738676-13757336 GCA_029783685.1 Heniochus monoceros | reverse complement strand
ATAAAGTCGGGCTGACGTGTTGAAAACATGTCTGACTGCTGCTCCCAATATACATGTCCCACTGATCAGTTCATGAGACAGCACCGGTGATCCGTCCTGCTCTCAGACAGCTGACAGACCGCAGCAGCTACCAACCGGCAAGTCAACTGTTGTCTTAACTGGCAGGACCTAAAGCCACAGACCTGAGACCAGCTTCTATTAAACAGTCAGTCTTCATGAGGAAACACTGGCTCAAACGCCACATCTCACACCGATCATCACAGCAGGACAGAGAGACAGACAACACAGACAAACATCATCACAGTGGAAACACACTGAGGCAAAATCCACATTTCAGTGTCCTGAAGTCTTCGTCTGAAATGAGCTGTTTCCCACTGAAGCTCAAACATTCACAGCAACTTCAGACCTGCTGCACCTTTTTCACACGTTTCCCCAAAATCTGAAAACTTCTGGGATCTCTGCTTCAGTGTAAAAGACAGTTTGGACAAACAGCAGGAGACTGCAGAGACGGAGACGCCAATAAAATCACTAAGCAAAGAGTGTGAGTCTGATTGTTTTTAACATGTTGTCTCTGCTGGTTTTACCTGCAGGACAAAAAGGACGGACTGAACTCAAACTCAGCGTGAAGGAAATTACATGCGAGTCTACACACACACACACACACACACACACACACACACACACACACACACACACACACACACAAACACACACACACTTCAGGACAAATGTTTGAAGAATACACCTTGGTGGAAACCCTACACCCCCTGCAGCCCCCTCCCCCACCCAAAAACCTGGCTTCAGCACTCACACTTACACACACTCCACATGTGCTACGAGCTACAGTCTGTTGTAAAGAAACCTGTGTGTGTGTGTGTGCGTGTGTGTGTGTGTGTGTGTTCTTACCATGCTGTTTGCAGTGTTTTGTCAGCAGCTGTTTATTCCATGTCCAGATCATTGTCTGTCTCTGTCTCTGTCTCTCTGAGCTGTGTGAGTGTCTCTTGTCCCTTCAAGTCTGATTCTGCTGTAACAGTGGAGCCGCTCACATGTTAAGCCCCGCCCCTTCCAGCTGT
Organism: Heniochus monoceros; assembly: GCA_029783685.1. NCBI lineage: Eukaryota > Metazoa > Chordata > Actinopteri > Chaetodontiformes > Chaetodontidae > Heniochus > Heniochus monoceros. Next base: position 13,756,263 of record JAPZEA010000004.1, on the reverse strand, counting down.
CAGTCATGCTCCTCTGGATCCTCCCCCTCCCCCTCCTCCTCCTCCTCCTCCTCCTCCTCACCTCTCTGTCTTCCTCTGCTGGCAGCGTTGTGTCTTACAGGAAGTAAATATATTTTGTTGAAAGTGCTGAAACTTCCTTTACTGATGAAGAGTTTCTGTCTGTTTGGTCCACTAATTATTTAATGTGAAAATTAAAAAGAGGAAATTTACAACACATTTTTTTAAATACATAAATGAATTGAAATTATGTTTTGGTCACATGACCGTTCGACATCGATCGACCCCCGACACCAATGGACGACTTCCTCTCCCTGCTGAGCCCCTCGTGATCGTCAGTATTATCAGTAATAAATAAATGTGCCTGTAGTTTCAGAATGAACTGCTCACACTGTGAAATGTGATGAAGAGGTAAATAAGACCCAGCATGGCCTCCTACAGAGGCTGAACTCTGCTGAGTCACTGAGACTCCTGCTGAATCCATTACTGCACTCTCATACTCCAGGAACAAAGACCTGGACACTGGACCCTGGACCCTGGACCGAGCTGGATTCACTCCCACAGCCTGCAGCCAGAGTCCAGCCTGAACTCTGCTGAAGGAAATGAGCCGACAGTCACAGCTGGAGACAAACAGCTGGTATTTCTGCTGACCCCTGAGGTCGGGGACACAGATGAGACAGACAGCCAGTAGGAGACTGGGCTGGACCGGTTTATTGTTAGTGGAGTTATTGCAGACAGGAGAAACTTCAGCTGCACCTGTTTCATTCAAACACACTGAGAGAACGTGTGGAGACCAATCATCTGTCCCAGCTGATGGTCTGATCTGGACTTCAGTCGCTCTCCATCGCTGCCCGTCCACTGACCCGTCCACTGACTTCCAAGACAAGGGCAGAGGCCGTGACTGGACAGACCTCTGTCCACCAAAACTTAATCATTTCATCCTCAAGTCCAACTCAACGTTTGTGCCACATTTGAAACGAAACTCCGTCAAAGAGACATCAGCTTCAATGGACATGACTCCTGCATCCATCCTGCAAGGCTCCGCGATGGCCAATCAAATACATGCAAGAGCGGCTTCCTATTGGACCTACTGTCAACTTCAAGGCTGCTGTGACGAGACATAAACTGATCGTCACTGTGAGCGAGCTGTGAAATCCTGTTAGCACTTCCATCGAATGCTTCAGTAACACTGAGGCTAAAGTCAGTGCAGGAAGGATTCAGAAGGAGCTTCTGGCCGAGTCATCTGAAGTGAAGTTTTGGCGCAGAGGAAGCAGCGATCAGCTTTACATAAAACTGGTCCTCTGTACTCGATACTGGACCAATCACAAAACTCCACAGGCTCCACAGAGGGATCATCCAGCAGCACCAGTGAAAGCAGTGCTGAGTTTGGGTTTGTACTGGTTTCCATGGCGCTGCTGGGAGTCAGTCAGTCGTCTCCAGGAGCTGCAACGAGCTCTGGCTGTGGAGAAAACATCCGACAGAGCTTTGAGTCAAACTGGCAACGTCTTTAAAGAAGTGACAGGTTGGATTAAATGGTCCTCCTCACCACCCCCCCTCCTATCAGAGGTTTAATGGGAACACTGGGGGCTCTGCTGGGAGTCTCTGCTTCCTGTGAGGCTTTTTACAACACACAGCAGTCCTGTTCTCCTGATCCCAGACCACCTTCACGGCTCTGAGGCTACCGGTCATCGACCCGCCGGACATCCATCAACATGAAGACAACTTCCTGTCAGTGATATCACTCATTTCTAACACAAAGCTGATGACCAGAGACTTGTTTAACTGGGACTTAAAGCTAAATAACTCATGTTTGTTTCCTATAGCGCCACCAACAGGTCAAAGTTTACACCTGTCCAGCTCATCTCCATGATCTAACTGCCATCAGGCTCAGCTGTACTTTGAGATTGTTTGAGAATGACATAGCATATTAGCATGGCAATGCTGACTAACATGCTAAACGTTAGCTGTATACACGGTAACAAAGTTAGCATGCATACATGCTAAATGTGACAAACATTAACAGCTAGCCTGCTAGCTAACAGTTAACGTGTGATAGCACAAGCAGCTAAACACTGCGCGCTGTAAGCAGTACTGCATGTTTTATTACTGCATAGTGTTAGCTAACTATGAGTCATCAGAAGTAGGGATGCAACGATACACCCAACTCACGACTCGATATGGTTCACGGTTTTTTGTTCACGATACAATTTTCTCACGATTTTTTTTTTTAATGAGCTACAGACAAATTCTGACCAAATAAAATGATCTTTTATTTGTAGGAAAAAAATCTTAGAGATGCTTTCTTTACATAAACTCTGTAAAACAGTTTGTGTCCTCTTATAAAAAGTGCAACTTACATGGTCATCTTAAACAACAAAATACATGAAAAATATCTCCTTTCTTTAGAAACAATCTCACAAGTAAACTGGTGTTAACTGGTGTAATTCAATATCTTAAATAACAAAAGAATATAAAATCTTGACCAAAAAAGAGAGGTCCTTTCTTTACAGAAACACTGTTAAACACTGTTTTTGTGTCTTATAAAAAAAGTGCAATTGAAGTAGTTATTCACTTAAATAACAAAGAATAACTGGATTTTTAAAAACAAATCCCACATCAAAATAATAACATCAAAACATAAAATTTCTTCAAATAAACTAAGACTGGCTTGTGTAGTTTGAAACTTTCAGGTTTCTCTTGAGGAAAATCAACATGTCAACATTCTCAGGCCGAAGCTGAGATCTCTGTGAGGTTACAACATCCCCTGCGGTCGAAAAGACCCTTTCACTAGGGACAGAGGTGGCTGGTGTGGTGAGGTAAGCCTTTGCTAGAGGTCAAAGCAGTGGGTAAAACTTACTGTTCTCCTTCCACCATTTGAGTGGGCAGCTTGTGAGGGAAATAGACATTTCACTTCTGTACCTGACAATTTCTGCCTCAATCCCACACATGTGATTGGTCTGTGCTGCCCCTACACTTTCTGTGAAAGTCCCTTCTAGGAGATCTTGCAATGCAGTCTTCTTGAGAGGTGGTTGCTGAAGGTCTGCTCTATGTTAGCTCCAGTATGTGACTCCAAAAGAGGTCGCGTCTGAAGCACAAAGCCAGCCAACTCCCACTCGGCACTGATCACATGAGCAGTTATAGTGATATAACTCTGCGTGGCTCTAGATGTCCACCCATCGGTTGTAATAGACACAGTATCAGCCCTTCGGAGAATCTCAACCACATGAGCTCTTACTTCCTGGTAAAGTTTTGGCACGACCACCTGGCTGAAGTGCTGCCGTGACAGGATGCGGTATCTGGGCTCCAGCGTGTTCATCAACAGCCGAAAGCCCTCATTGTCAAAGACGGAAAATGGCCTCAAATCTTTTCCAATAAAATAACCAATTGCCCTGGCAATTTCTTGCGCTCTTGCGTTGTTATGGGGGAGAGGAGATGCAAAGCCTCTCGTCAGGGTGGTTTGCCCCCTCGGCAATTTTCGCTCAGGAGGTGGCGTAACGATACTTTGCTTCTCACTGTGGTGGCGGCTAATATGCTGCTGCATGTTGCTTGTGTTGCCGGTATATGTTAGCAGTCTCTTGCAATATTTACATGCTGTTTTGGTTTTGTCTATCCATTTCTCACCGGTTGTATTTAGAATCCAAAATGCCGCCACACAGGTGATTTAAAACTGCTCGGTGCATCCTCTATTACAAAGTTGTTGCCTACCGTCGCCATGTCTTCCCTCGTTCTGTGCCCCATACCTACGTAGTGACGTAAGTCACGTGACTTGACGTCTGATGTTGAAAAAGTGAATCACCAACCAGTGACTTTTTTTAAGATAACGTAACCTATTTCTAAAAAAATTATAATAATAATAAAAAAAAAGAACATATCCCACTTCTCTCGCATTCGCGATTCATTTTTTCTGTTAACCAGTGCGAATCATCACGCATTTGTACTGATTTTTAATCGTGTCACGATGCATCGTTACATCCCTAGTAGTCACAGAGAAGCCTACACACCAGCACTGCAACACGCCAGGAGAAACTGACAGAATGTTTTTAATATTTTTTATACAAAGGAAGAAATAACTTAATGTATTACATTTGCTGAATTTACAAGAGGGGAGAAATGATTACGAATTTTTCATAGACAGCATTTCACAAAGTTTATATATTTTCCCCAACTCGACAACTCACAAAAAGCTTTGATTTTTTAAGGGAGTCTGGGGCTTATTTGCCACCACCTCAAACTACTCACATGCAGGTTTTGCTCTGGAGGACAAAGATTTGATCTCAGTGAGGATAATAACAACCCATTAAAAATGCCACATGTAAACACAAAGGCTAGATTGGATCGTTTATTATCTGGATAACATACCCAGATACAGACAACATTTTAATGCCAGGTGATTTCTAAGCTTTTTGAGGTTTTATAAGGTTTTTTATAACTGTATGTTCAATAGCTTGAATTATCCCTGGTAACAGCAAAGATAAAGGCATATGTGGAAGAGGGAGAATGCTGGTTAATTAACAAGATAATAGAAAACAGAATACATAAAAAAAAACTACAAATTTTGATACATTTAAAAAAAGTGCAAGAGAGCATATTTGTTCTTTAGTAAATTAATTAACAGTGACTTACAGCATCTGATTTAATTTTTTTGGTAAAACTGTTTTCATGGTTTCATTTCATGGTTCTACCTTGGAGCTACTTTGTTGGACAGGCTCACTGATAACACACACACAAACAAACAAACACACACACACACACACACACACACACACACACACACACAGAGGCACATGTACTCACACACTGATACAGACGTTATATTTGTACACCCACGGCCATGAAACCATGTCAGTGCTTGTTATGACATTTTTCATTTGCTTTTCACTTTCCCAGTGTTGTAACTGTTGTGAAAGTGCTTTTAGTGGTGAAGCTAGTAAATGAATTCACATGTTGAACCCAACAGAGCAGAGCTGTTTGCTAAAATTCATAAGATGGTGGTTCAGTTTCTCAAGAACACCCAAAGAAAGAACTGCGGATGTGATTTAGAAGGAGTTGCGATCATTTGCGATCATTTCTCTCTCTTTTTATTCCATTTTTCATTTCATCGTGTTGCCAAACAAGGACTAATAATTCATGTTAGAAGATTGCTCGTGTAATAAAATTACCAGCCGCTGGGGTGTTGAAACCCCAACTTCCACACTCAAAGGCGCTTTCTTCCCAGGGTGGGAAAATTTCCGGGAACTGTCTCTTTAAGGCTGTGTGGAGCGCAGGCTGAGGGCAGGGAGAGGGTAGGGGGGATTGAAAAAGAGTGAGAAAGAGGAAGAAGGAGAAAAGGAAAAAGAGGGAGGAAAGGGAGAAGAGAGACCAGATAGAGAAGAAAGACAGACAAGAAAGGAGAGGACGGGGTTCCTTCTGGAGCGAGCGCTGAGCTGAGCTGAGCTGAGCCGAGTGGCTGCGAAGCTCAGAGTTGGGTGGTTGGGGCCGGACCAGGGGTTGAGGAGAGAAGGCGAGAAAGAGAGAGAGAAGAGAGGACTGGCTGCCTGGGTGGTCCAGATGGGAGGAACGAGACACAAATAGCTATAATTTACTTCAGGAGGCCTGTAATTACAGAGCCAGAGTCTCTCCGAGCCACCCAGTTCCTGTTGGGATCAAAACCCCACACTGCAGAGGTTAACATACGAAATGTCAAAAAAGGTTTAACAGATGTCAAAGAGGTCCGCGAACGGAAAGGGTTTCATTCTGTAGTAGCCTTTTTTGATTGGAAATCTGTGTGGCAGGGAAACCGAGCGGAGTCGTGGGGAACTCCTGTGAAAATTGTTTAATAAAAGTCAAATAAACTCAAAGAAGCAGCACTCTTTTAAAAGAATAGTCTCCTAAAGTCTTGAGGAAATTATCCTACACTGTTTTTGTTGTGGTTCCCTCGGAATAAAAGCTTTAGAAAAACTTGTCGACTTTAAAGATTTTGTAGGACCAGATGTGCAGAGGATATCCAAGAAGAACATGTCCCATTTTGAGTTTTTCTTTTTTCTTTCTGGGATGCGCCGAGCCAGACGCTTTTAAAAAAAAAAAAAGTCACCCTCGACTGCAAATAAACGAGGTGACCTTATATTCTCAAGCCCCTGCGTAGGTAATTAAAGCCTTGAAAGCGAAGCCTAGAAATATTGGACTGCGTCTCCAAGGCCCAGAGTTTCTAACCTGATCTCACACTTTCGCGGCGTAGGCTGAATAGTTTGTTTTTTCTTTTCTCCACATCAATTATAGGAGCCTGCTCCGGGCTGGGGGAGGTGCAGAGAGCGTGGGGGAAAGAGAGAGAGAGAGAAAGAAAGGAAGAGAGACAGACGGAGAGAAAGACAGAGGCAGGAGCTGTTAGGAGGGTGAGAGGAATAGATGCAGGCAGGATCGAGTGCAGCGAAGGGAAAGTGAGTAAAAGAGTGACGAGAGTTAGAATTAAGAAGGAGGTAGCCCATGTTCCCCTCCAACCACCACCACCACCACCACCACCTCCCCCGTTCTCTCCCCTTCCCTCCCTCTCTTTCTCTCTCTGGGGTTGTCATGTAGTGGGACAGCGAGAGGGGCAGACGGGCCCTCTGTGATCCAGCGCGGCATGTTTCATGTCCACTTGGCACCGGCACAGATCCCCCAGGCTGGCAAACTCTTTTCAGGGCAACCTCCTGTAATTAGGGGGCTGGAGTCTACCGCACAGCACAACATAGCTCTCTCTCTCCCTCTGTTTTTTTTTTTCATCCTCTTTCTATCTCTTTTATGTTCGTCACCGCCGCTGACATCCATATTTATCCGTGAATCTATTTACCTTGCTTTATCTACTTGTATCTCCAAGGTCTTTGATGTCTTTGGTTCCCAACTTCTGCGTGCCATATCAACACCGCCACGGCCTCTCGCTCTTCCCCCTCTTCCAGCTCTTCTCTTCCCTCCTTCCCATCTCTTCTCTCTTCTTCTCCACTCTTCGAAGGCCTTTGTCGGGTGCCAAAAACACAGTGTAATGATGTAGTTACGGTCAACTTACTCTTACCAAAACTCCCTCAAAGGTGGACACAGTCTATAAAGACCAAGAATGGCGAGTCGATAACTTTTCTCGCTTATTCAGATCCTCTTTGTCGATGTATATCTGCCGCCCCGAGGAGAGTGGCAGAGGGTTCTGGGGCATCAGAGGGCTGGTTTTCCGAGCTAACAGGGCACATCTGTTTCGCACAAGGAGCCAATGAGAAGCTGTATTACTCATTTCTCTTGGCCAGACACTGGCTTGTGTGAAGTGCCTTCAAAACCAACACTGGTGAGGGCCAAGGGCGTTGGTCGATATATGTGTGTGTTCTTGTGTAAGTGTGTGTGCATATATACACACACGCAACACACTTTGTTATAGGATCCAAATGTGTGTGCGCTTTGAAGAAATTCTGTGCTAATATATGCAGAACATACAGTATCTATCTATCTATCTGTCTATCTATATATCTGGCTATCTATCTATCTATCTATCTATGCACTATTAATTTATCCTTTATTTTTATTTTTTTCTAGCTGGCAGTCGGGTGAGCACGGAGCTTCGCTACACCAGGGAGAAGCAGGGAGAGGAGTCGGTATTTACCTCACAGATGCTTATCCAGACCCCCAAAGAAGAGGGCACCAACATTCTTACCCAGGAGGCTTTGCTGGTTCACATGGAAGCCGCCCTGTCCGCCAGCAAGGTCCAGGTGTCACTGTTTGGAAAGTAAGCGGATCATGGACCAAGCTTCTTGTGCTTGCAGCATTGAAAGTTGTGGATTATTAATCATCGCTCGTTATGGTTTCCTCTCTTGCAGATCGTGGGATCTTAACAAAATATGCTATAAATCAGGAGTCCCTATTATAGAAAACGTCATGATTGAAAGGGTAAGTCCGGCACAAGTTGACTTTTTAGTCGCATCCTTACATGTTTCCCCTCTGATTTGTAATGTTTAGTCATGCTTCCTTTCTATTTCCTGATCCCAGATGATTGACAAGTTATTCCCCTGTATGATAATCACCCCATTGGACTGTTTTTGGGAAGGGGCCAAACTACAAGGAGGCTCCGCCTATTTACCGTAAGTCTTGGAATATTTGACACAACTTTTTTTTTTTTGCATATTAAAACATTTCATAGAAAGAAGTCTTGGCTCTCCCCTTGCTGTCATTGCTTCCATCTGAGTTGCGTTGCAGACTTTTGGAGGGGAGGGGTCTGTAACTTTTAACACATGCTCGATGGAGACATACAGTTGGGCTTTCAGTAGTCTGTCAGTGGGTGCTGTGACTGACAGCAGCGGTCAGTAATAGAGTTCTTTTAGGGCCCAGAGAGGGACCGGAGGGGGGGGTGTCCTGACAGAGAAAAGCAAGCAAGGGAGGGATGGAGAGAGAGAGAGGAGATGGCTGCAGCAGCAACTGGGTGGTGGGTTGGTAGAACAGAGGGCGGGGAGGTGGCGGCGGCGGCGGCGGTGGTGGTGGTGGTGGTGGCAGGGGAGCCCTTTGGGTCAGACAATGGTAAGCATTCTTTCAGTTTACGAGTGAGTGTCCATCAGTGCAGGGGCCCCGGAGGAGGGAGGGGGGCCGGCTTTGTCAGCTCACGGCTAACACTCGGCATTCTCATGGTAATGCCCCGGGCTCCCAGCTCCCAAGTTGTCCAACAAATAAAATGGGCAGTATTCAAGCCTCAAGTCCCTCGAGAAAGACAGAGAGAGGCTACAAGACGGTTAACAGTGGAGTCGGGGCGTATTTGGGCATTTGCGGATTCAGGATTTTTTTTCTCTCCTTTTTTCGGGACAAAGTTCTCTTGAGAAATTGAGTCACTCAAAGAGTTTTTTTTTTTGTCGTCAGAAGTGATATTTCAATTGAGTCCTTAGTTTATAGAAGATAGTTTAGATCATAGCAGATGTTTCTTTGCAAACAAATTATTTGTTTATATTTCTATCCAGAGCTGACAGCAGTATGTTGCATGACAAGCCAGCACACACAGAAACAAACACAAGTTTCCCATCCATAGCATCTCCCAGTTGGCTTGTGTGAAAGCAGAGCGACAGAGAGGGAGAAGGGGCTCTTTGATGATTCACACATCTTCCAAGTATTCCTGTAAATCACACAAAGTGTTCAGCATCTGTTGTTATTTATTCCGTGTTTTTTACTGTTTTTTTTTTTTTTTTTTTTTCCGTGTTGAACCGTGAAGGGGAACTCGCGGTGGTCACTGAGGCCTGTGTCCCCCGAGTCAGCTTCCGCTTCACTTCAGCTCTGGTTTTAAATGCAAAAAAAAGGAGAGAGAGAGAGAGAGAGAGAGAGAGAGAGAGAGAGAGAAAGGGGAAGAGGGAGCGAGGCAGATTGGGAAAGAGAGTGAGGAAGAGTGAGTGAGAGAGAGAGAGAGAGAGAAAAAACTTGGGAGAACAAAGAGCAGCAATCTATGAAAAAACAAAAGGGCCCGGGCCCGGTTCACTCAAGCAAAAACTAGCTGATAAAGGAGTGTGTCTTTGCGAGCAGCAGCAAAAAGGGACCCTGGTATGTGGGAATAGGAGAGGAGCGCTCTTCATGAGCCATTGGAGGGAGATTGGGCCCAAAGTTGAGACACTTTGGGATTCTTTTATTTCCCTCTCATTCTGTCTGTCTTCTTCCTTACTTTGTCTCACTGCAGAAAATGTCCACCCAAGGTGTTTTGTCACACGGAATCGCTAAAACTTGCCAATAATGTTGCATTTTACCACTTCTTCTCTGCATTTTAGCAAAAAATGTCACGTGAGAGATGTTTCTGCCATTGTGTGGATAGGAAAAGTCACTCTATATAAAGGTCTGATTTGAAGTAGACACAATCAGTGCTTTAAAAGTGGGCTGATTCATTTTCAGCCCACTTTCCAAACAAGTTTCCAAACTACAGAAAGCCAAAGCAGGAGCTCTAGCTCTAAACTGATGCTCACTTATCGGTCAATACATGTAAAACACTTCAGATAGACATTAGCCCCTTCAGCAGGTAGACTATAAAAGCCAAAAAGTGTGAAAACTGGTCATTTTAAGAGTTTAAAGTGGATTACCTTAACTTAGACCTTAATATTGAGCAATTTCTGAATTATCTTAAAGACAGTGGTACAGGTGAGGCTCAGACTTTGGTTCTTTGTCCATAAACGTCAGACAACAAACAGTATGAGAATTCCCCCTTCGCTTCTCCTTTCATCCCTCACCTACAGTATTTCCCTCCCATCCATCCTCCCAGCCTCTCCCCTTCCCTCCCTCCTTATCAAGACGTTTGGGAGGCAGAGGTAATCGTTATGACTCAGTGCAGGACATTGAGGAATGGAAGTGAGCAGGCAGCCACCGTGCCTTTTCCCCGGGCATTGTGGCAGCGTGAAACAGGATAATAAACGCTATTTTATCCTGTATCTGCAGCTAGCCTCCTGCATAGCCCCGGCACCACGAGGGAGAGAGCATTAAACTGAGCTGAAAGAATCATAGTGTTTCTGCTCGCAGTGGAGATTAGCAGGAATGCAGAGCCACGCAGCCTCGCAGGCGCAACGTGATAAAAAGTTATTTTACAGTTTGGTCTTTGAGCTCATGTCGAATGTGTTTGGGTTGAGGTTCCTCAAAATGTGTCTTTGCGCCGCAGGGGTATGCCAGATATCCAGTGGATGAATCTAGATCCAGTCAAGCTGATGGAGGAACTGAGTCAGTTCACTTCACTGGAAGGATTCAGGGAGATGTTGGACAAAGCCCAGGTGAGACACACAAAATCACACTGACAGATTGACTGAATGAACAATTAGTTACTCATCTAGTTGCATCTTTTCATTATGCTGAGATTTTTGTAATGTTGATTCCTTAGGTGGGACATGCCTACATGAACAGGCCGTGTCTAGACCCATCAGACCCTGACTGCCCTCTCAGTGCACCCAACAAGGAGCAAGGAGAGGTAAACTCACAGCTCAGTCAGTGTGTACAACAAGGAGTTACAGGTTGATGAAAGTAGCGCTCAGAGCTGCAGACACCTAACATATTTCTGTGTTTTTCCGTCTGTTCCTGCTCGTCCATTCAGCGTCCCGACATTGCTGGACGTCTCCAGGGTGGTTGCCATGGTTTCAGCCGGAAGTTCATGCACTGGCAGGAGGAGCTGATCCTGGGAGGGCGGACCAAGAACAGCCAGGATACTCTGCTGAGGTGTGTGTTTATTACGACGTAAAGACGCCTCTGCAGTGTTGAGGGATTTTTGCAGTGCATTGGACGTTGCTCCTGTCTTAATGGAAGATGTAATAGTAAGGGTTAGGGTGTGTGTGTGTGTGTTTGTGTGTGTGTGTGCGTGTGTGTGTGAGATCACTGCCAGCCGAGCAGGCAGCCAGTCAGCCCATCAGTTTGTGAGCCGCCGTGACTGTGGAATCCGCGTAACCCCCAATAACCCAACAGACACATGCTAGGAATGCCTTGTTCCGAGAGGGATCGGTTTCCTGCATGACCCCGTTCCAGGATAGGCCAATTAAAGATGATTGACAGCCACATAAAGCCCCCAGTCCTCCCTCCTACACATTTGTTGTGTAAGGGACCAAAGAAGAAGATGATGTAGAATAGTGGGGAAAAAAAAAACTTTTTCCTCTCTTTCTCCAGACTTTTGTTTTTTCCCCATTGACTTCAACTGGATTTAAAAGCACGGCCAATACAAATGGAGTGACAGCACTGGGTCGGAGCCCAGATCATGACCCTCGCAGGCCCAACAGGGCCTTGAATGAAAGAGGATTCCAGTCCCATCTGCAAGAGCCACACTTACTCTAGGGCGTGATTTATGATCATTTCTTTCACATTTTGAGCAGCGCTGCTGCTCGCCGGGGCCATGCCAAGAAAACCTGAGGACATCTGGGAGCGCAGCCGAGAGAGCGGCAGACAGGCAGACTAGATAGCACCTGCTTTTGGCTGTTTACACTGGCAGACAGACAGGCAGGCAGGCGGACAAATCCTAGAAGAAACGGCACCTGCCTTCAGCCGTTCAGAGAGAGGCATGTTCCCGTGTAGGTGAAGGGATACCGAGAAGATCTAAATAGTCTGACTGGATTATTTTTAATGTGCTAGCTGTGAGATGGATTATGCAGTTGAGGTTTCAGCTCAGCTCAGCACCCAATAAAGCATGTTAGCAGTGGGAGCCAGACGTCTCTGATGTGTCCTAAGCTTACATTTGTGTGTTTTGCAGCGCGGAGGCTCTCCAAACCATGTTCCTGTTGATGAGTCCGAAGCAGCTGTACGAGCACTTTAAAGACGACTACGAGATCCACGACATAAACTGGAACGAGGACAAGGCCACCGCCATCCTCGAGTCCTGGCAGAGGAAGTTTGTGGAGGTGCGAACACACACACACACACACACACACACACACACACACACATTTCATGGCTGTTCAAATGCGCACATACATGCACACACAAATAAAACAAATGCACACATACGGCTGGACAGAAGTGCAGATTTTTATTGTACCCACCAAGAAGAAGGAGGAGGAGGAGGAGGAGGAGAAAAACGAGGAGGCATTTCCTTGCAGTCTTGTTTTGCTTTGCTCACAGACACACACACACACACACACACACACACACACACACTGCATAGGACTTACTCTGCAGTGTCTGAATTCCATCAGTCTTCAGCTCCCTTGTAAAGCGAATCACAGGGCAGACCAGGGCAGTAGGTGTGTGTGCATATGTGTGTGTGTGTGCGTATGTGTGTGTGTGTGCGTGTGTGTGTGTGTGTGGTAGGCCAGCCATCTCTCTCTGTCAGAGCCCTAGTTATAGGAACAAGCTGTTGCTGTGATAGTTGACACCCACCACGGTGAGGGTGAGGAGAGAGGGAGGGAGGGAGGGACATGTGCAAGGGAGGAGGGGTAAAAAAAAAAAAACTCAAAACGTAAGCTGACAGAGACGCGACACCTCCTCCTGACGCATTAAAGAACAAGAACAGATCTATTTGAGATTGCGGATGGTGACCGAAGGCGGACAGGTAGGCAGCTTCGGAGAGCTTTGGTCCGCTCGCGGCGCAGAGGAGGAGCCTCCTCTAGGCCATGTGATCCCATCCCTTTCACCTTTGACCTCACAACCTCTGGCATCTGTGCTCATTACTCCTCGGTTGTCATACATACACACGCACTCACGCACAGGCTAGCACATGTAAAAACACACACGCATTCGCACTCACTTTCACACACATTTCAAAGGCGCAGGGCGCTCTTTTTGTGAGAGGGCCCTAAAATATGAGGGTGGGAAGCGTGTTTTCATGTGCAGCTTGTGTTCCTCAGCATTTCAGCACCTACTGAGGTATTGCAGTACATGGAACTATCACTCCAGTTCTTTTAGCATCTTTGTTGTGTCAATCTCTTTGTTAGTTGCTGTTAATTTTGCTGTATTTTTCCTCTTTTATGGATGGCGAATTCCATCTGGAGATGCTGCAAAATATTAAGCTGAACTCATGATTAATTGATCTTTGTCCTTCAGGTGGTCCACCAGAGTATCCCAGACAACTCCAGCCAGTCCATCCACGCTTTCTCCACCACCACCCTCAATGACATCATGAAATCCTTCTCTGATGTCAGCGTGATCCGGGTGGCCGGCGGATACCTGCTCATGGTGAGCAAGACGATGGGTTTAAGTCAGTCGATTACTATGGCGCTTTACCGTAAGACAACTAATATTTAATGTCTCCTCTCTAGCTGGCCTATGCTTGTGTGACCATGCTAAGGTGGGACTGTGCCAAGTCCCAGGGGGCCGTGGGGCTGGCCGGGGTGCTGCTGGTGGCTCTGTCGGTGGCTGCAGGACTGGGTCTCTGCTCCCTGCTCGGCCTCTCCTTCAATGCCGCCACCACACAGGTACAGCACAAAGGAAACTGCTTACATTCTCTATGTTACATGAAGGGGGGTCTTTCTTTGATTTAAAGCCCATTTTGATGTCGCACACTTCAAATGTTCATTCTGACCTTTTCCCATCCCAGGTGCTTCCCTTCCTGGCGCTAGGGATTGGTGTGGACGACATGTTTCTGTTGGCTCACTCCTTCACTGAGGCTGGAAGTAACATCCCCTTTAAGGTACCTTTAAGACTCTCCTCTCCTCTCCTCTCCTCTCCTCTCCTCTCCTCTCCTTTAACCGCTGTGTTTGTGTGTTTGTGTGTTAAAGGAGCGGACAGGAGACTGTCTGCGTCGCACCGGCACCAGCGTGGCTCTGACCTCCATCAACAACATGATCGCCTTCTTCATGGCCGCTCTCGTACCCATCCCCGCCTTGCGTGCGTTCTCTTTGCAGGTATGTTCTGCGCACACGCGCGGCCTCACACGCACGCGCACAGACATAAACACACGTACAGAACCGCACACCGAGCGGCCCGAGGCTCCTTTGAAAATGAAAGAGATAACTTAAGAGAGGTGACACTTACTCAGAGCAAGGAAAGCCTTTGTTCCCGGTTTTATTGCCGCTGCACCTACAGGGCCGACATTTTTTTCCCCTGTCTCTGCATGTGTGTATATGTGCGTGTGCATGTGTGTAATGGGGAATAATCAGAGCGAAGAGGGTGATGAACAGACAGAGAGAGGCAGACGGAGAGAGAACGAGAGGGAGAGGGAGGGAGGAGTGGATCAGTATATCACTGGCCCGTCAAGGCGGTTTGCTCTGATCTGTGACTAACTGTGGGTGGTCCAAAACACACAAGCACGCACACAAATACACACACATGAACGTACGCACACTGGAAACCACAGCCAGTTAGAATGTCAGCTTCAGGGGCTGGGGTGAGTGAAGGGTGATGGTTTTGCTCAGGCTCGCAACATATATATTCCCTCCCTGCTCCTTTCTCTCAGTCTTTCTCGTAGTTCTTTTATTCTGGCACTCTTTTCTTTCTTTTCTCTCTCTGTCTCTCCCTCCCTCTCCCCGTCTGGCTCGCTTAGTATTCCTGGCTGGTGATTTAGAGTAAGACTTTTCTTTACTTTCTAGGCTGTGGTCTGACATGCTAAAGAAAAAAAGGAGCCCTGACTCTCCCCAGCTGGGGTAGGGTGTCTGTAATTTCACATACTCTTCTCTCTCTTTTCTCACATTGTTTTTTTCTCTGTATTTCTCCCCCTAGGCGGCCATTGTGGTCGTGTTTAACTTCGCCATGGTGCTGCTCATCTTCCCTGCCATCCTCAGTTTGGACCTCCACCGGCGCGAGGACAAGCGCTTGGATGTCCTCTGCTGCCTGTACAGCCCCTGCTCCGACCGCGTCATCCACCTCTCTCCGCACGAGCTGTCAGACGGCGGAGAGCAGCCGCACACGCCCACGACGCCCACGGCGCACACGCACCAGTACGCGGCGGGGTCGACAATCACCACCAGCACCCAGATCACCACCACGGTGCAGGCGTTCACGCAGTGTGACGCAGCGGGCCAGCATATCGTCACCATCCTACCACCTACCTCACAGATCTCCACCAGCCCGCCGTCCATCATCGTCTGCCCCTCTTCACAGCCTCAAGGTAAATGAAGCTGCACTCAGCTTCTAACTTGTTTTGTTTAAAGCATCCTCTGAAGCTTTTTAATTAAACCATGAAGCCAAAACACCAATTTGCTGTTTGTTCTCCCTTCCCCTAGCCATCACACCTTCCCCCACCACCACCTCTGTGCCGGACCCCTATGGCTCCCAGCTCTTCACCCCTACCTCCAGCTCCACGCGGGACCTCCTAGCCCAGGTGGAGGATTCCAAATCGGGAAAGAAGTGCGTCCCTCTCCCCTTCCTGCACTGGAACCTGTCCAGCTTTGCCAGGGAGAAATACGCCCCTCTGCTCCTCAAGCCCAAAAGCAAAGCCATCGTGGTGGTTCTCTTTCTGGGCCTCCTGGGCCTCAGCCTGTATGGGACCACCATGGTGCACGACGGCCTCTACCTAACCGACATCGTGCCACGCGACACCAAGGAGTACGATTTCATCGACGCCCAGTTCAAGTATTTCTCCTTCTACAACATGTACCTGGTGACCATGGATGGATTTGATTACGCGGCGTCGCAGAGGCTGCTGATCCAGCTGCACAACGCCTTCAACTCTGTTAGATACGTGGTCCGAGACAGCGACAGCAAACTCCCCCGCATGTGGCTGCACTACTTCCAGGACTGGCTCAGAGGTGCGAATTCAGGCTCCGTAATGTTATTTCTTTGAGTGAGTCAGGTAATAAGTTAGCGTCCGTCCCCCTGGGGGTTTTGATAATGATGTCAGAATCCGGTAGAGGGTGCAACAGGTTTTTTCAGGTGTGACAGGAGTGAATGGATGTGTGTGTGTGTGTGTGTGTGTGTGTGTGTGTGTGTGTGTGTGTGTGTGTGCGTGTGTGTGTCTCGTCTCTGTGTGTGTTTGTTTGCTCTCTGTGTTTCTGTTGTCTTGACCTGACCTGATTCTGGGGGCAGGTTTGGTTTCGACCCCTCTGGCTCTGTGGTTCACCCTGCTGACGAGGTGGTCTGCAGCTCTGGATTGTTGCTGTGGCGTTTGCCTGAATTTGCTCACTTCTTAGCCTTCAAGTGCTGGGTTGGCATATTTTGAGGTTGGATTCCCAGAGCCCGAGCATCGTCTTTGTACTTCCTCCCATGCCAGCTGTGCATACTTCCTGATCTCCTGCACTGTAAAGTTACCTGCCCTGCAGTGTATGGTAACGTATTGTACGCTCATGTGGCTCTGAGGCTCCTGAAATACTCTCTAGGGGGTTCATGTTTGGGTGGTCGAGGCCTGGTTGGTGTACAGCGAGTACTCCAGCAGGGCTTGATGAAGTGCTGAGTCGTGGTCTTGAGTCCTTCATGGGAGAGTTTGTTTTCCAGACAAGCTGAAGTTTCTCAGGTGATGAAGCGTGAGGTGAATCAAGAAGGCAGCGCTCGACGTCTCGGAGATAATCGATGATGGGATTTGGTGGTTTTCCTTTGTTCTGAGCTTGTTATCAGGCTTTGGATTTTGCATGTCGGCCTTTGTTCAGGCTTCTGTCTTTACATGCAGGCCTGTCTTTGTTCATCCATGTGGTGACGTCCCAACAGTATCACTAAAATGTTCACCAACAGTGTTTTTCATTTGCTTTCCACCAAAACAGGCAATGCTCTGTCCCCTCATTGTGACAACAGCATTATTCAACTTTTGATGGTTTTTTTTCGGCGCTGGCAGCACTCGGTTAATGTTAGAGGAAGAGAACGCTCTATTTTAAGACAGAAAAAGTCAGCAGTGACTTGAGACAAAAGACTTTTATGAGCATTTAACTGAAATCACAATATTTCTCCAACCTTAACCAAAGCTCGTTTTTATTCTCTTTCTTCCCTCCACTCTTTTCCTCTGCAGGACCTTTCTGTTGATTCAGAGACAGGGTGGTGTTTTAATGTTCTCTACTTTCACAGTATTGAATGAATAAATCAAAGATTTTCAGGTTTAAAAATGGAAAATCTAGTTTTGCCTCAAGTTCACAATATACAAAGGTACATACATCATGCAAACATTTACATGTTTGAAATGCTTTGAAAGTTAATTCTGTCTGAAGGAAAGAAGAAAAAAAACATCTGATCTTCACGTCTGTGGATATTCTCATTTATCCAGGTCATCGTTCTCTTAAGGCAAAATTGAATCGTAGGCAACTGGACTTGTATT
>JAPZEA010000004.1:13627530-13640056 GCA_029783685.1 Heniochus monoceros | reverse complement strand
GTCAGGCAGGTTGAGCTCTCCAGTCCCTCGGCGTTAAGTAGTTGTGTTGTAGGCTTCTTAAGAGTGTGTGTGTGTGTGCCTCACTTGTGTTCCCCGAGAAACCTGGAATCTGTAAAAGAGAGTTTACAGCCAAGTGACCTTGCCCCACCTATTTTATTTTCTATTTCTTCCAATATCAATTTAATGTCCCACCAGAGAATATTTCACATGACGCGCATGGGAGATTTGTCCTAAATTTCGTGATGGGATTAAAGAACTTCCAGCCTGTCTCTATACTTGGTCTGAATCCAGATGATGCCGCCTCGGGGTGCTGCAGCAGGACTTTGGCTCTGGATGAGTCCACACTAACGCACTGTGACAAACCTCTCCCTCCCAGCCTACCTCTCCACCGTGACCGTCGAATATCCCGAATATGGACGGGTGGCTCTTGTTGGCGATGTCGGTGAGCACCTCGAAGCGGTCCTCCATGTGATCTCGCCTCCCCTGTATGGAGTACACGGCTACGTTGTTATTCTTGAACTCCCAGGTTTTGGAGAACTCTGCGTCCAGGACACTGAGGCCTCCCAGCCGGTCGTTCTGCATCATCTCCGCCACTTTCCCCTTCACCATCTTCACGGCATCCCGGCTGGACTTGACGATGGTTTTCACCTCGTCGGTGTGGAAGAAATAACTCCACAGCGCCAGACTGATGCACAACAGAAACAATGTCTCAGGCCTGAGGAGAAAATAACGCATGATCCGACCCAGAAGAGACAAGAGCGTCATTGTGTCTCCTATCATCACACGCAACCAAACTGCAGTCTGTCTCTCTCTCCTTTTGCACAATTCACTCCATCCGCTCAGCGGAACTATGAAGAAACAGATTCACTACCACGACGGCCGACAAAGACTGCATTTCAACATTTAAAGTACTCCTCGGAGGCCTGTCTTCTCTATTCGGACCGCATTTACGCGCAGTGCGCGGCTGGCTGCCAGACACCGGGCCGAGAGACGCAGGACAAAAGCGGACATGCCACCTTCATCGGCTCGGTCCGATGTCTTGGTCCTATCCTCGGCTCTCTGAACAGCTGCAAGAGGATTCTCCGAGTTGAGCCGATCTCCCACAGCCCATTGTTGGATGGCGGATTTTTTGGGTTAGACCCACCCCGGAGAGAGACATGGGAGTCACCGGAGGAGGGCGAGAGTCGACGGTGTGACTTGGAGGTGTCCTCCTTTTTCCGCCGTTGACCCCGTTTCGTCTCTCGGATATGTGTCTATTCAGTGTCCGCATCAACATTACATTTTTCACACACACACGCCTCCATTTTGAGTTGTGTCAAACCACCAGGGGAGAGCGAGGATGAGACCGGAATGAGCTGCGGCTGTCTTAATAAAGAACATGTTAGCAGGCGCTGCACTCGTGCGCACAATTAATGTTTTTAAACGTGTGGGCTTTATTTTGAAAGTATGTAGCGGAAGTGTAGTATGACAGCGGCCACCTTGACACAGGCTCATGCGTTAAATAGAGTCGGCGCTGACAGGAGTGCGCAGCTGCGAGCTCATGCGATGGACAAGCAAAACACTGGAGCCAATGACGGCTGCTGCGGACTCAAATGATGATGTCATCCAGTATAATATGACACTCATACTGGTGTCAGATCCAGATACAGTTTCACTCCACATTAGTTCCCATTCATCATGGAACATTTTTTGCCCTGCGGATTTCTTATGAGCAGCTGCACATGAATCAGTATAACAGAATATAAACTGGGCACAGAGCAGAATAAACACGCACAGAAAGTTGTTCCAATATATACATTCAGCAACATTCAAATTCAAATAAACTGGAATGACACAATAATAACTATTTATCGATTATAATATAAACTATTATAGCCCAGTGACGTGACGTTAGACTGTGCAGATGTTGGTTACTGCAGTCATCGCATTGGCCAAACACTGCCCCCTGGTGGATGTGAAAAGTAAAACACTTCTGACAGTCAATCATTAGCAGTCAGCTCATGTGTTCAGTTAAGCTTTATTTCTTCAGGAAGCTTCATTGAGATCAGCATCCCTTTTACAGGAGAGACCTCAGAACAAATTGCACATATGCAACATGACAACATGGTAATTCAGTCACACAAAGCAGTCATCACACACACAGATACACCAATTAAAACAATCAGAAGTGTTTAGATTTTGAGCGAGTTTTGTACAATCTGCCATTTAACCAAATGCTGTGTTACAGTTCCATTAAATGTATGGATCAGAGAAAGAAATCAATGCATTGTGCTCTTGTTTACATTTGAGTTGGCTGCAAATCTCCACTTAATCATTTCAGTGATGTGATTTTCATTAAATTTTAAACATGACAGGATTGAGGAGGATGCTTTGGTGATTCAAGCCAAATTACTTGATCTTTTTCTTGTATTTCAAACAGATGACATAAAACGTGTCCATAACAAAGCAATACATACCCTCAGTTTGCCAGAATATTCAAGATGTATCTTCAGATAGACGAGTGAGGAACAACCAGCGAGGAATCATTCAGAGTTAATGTCAAAGGCTGAAACTGCATCCAACACACATTCTGTGACACGCACAGCTCGGTTCAGCGGGGGCCAGGTTTCCGTGAGGTTTACTGGGTTTACTGGGCTCTTTCGGCTGGTTAGATCAAGGAACGGCTGGATCAGTGCTGCCACGCCGTCTGTTTTGGGACATTGATCCCTCTCCCGCCGGGTGGATGGCGATCCATTTTCTGCTTTGAGGTGCTGCCAAACGCGGTGGTCACTACAAGGTGTTGCACTCGGTAAACTCTCACATGAGATGTTATTCATGACCAACAATGTGTGAGCTTGTGTGTACATACTGTATGCATGTACACATGTTCTGCAAATGTCTTTGTGTGTAACCTTATATTTCTGCTGTTTGCGTACAAAGCAAGCGTGTGTGTGAACAACACTTCAGCAGCGTGTGCACTCTTGGGCACTGGAATTATATCCCATATCACAAAGAATAAAGTCTTGCCTTTATACAACCTGCTTTACTTCATATCCCTCAGGAGTCATGTAATCTGTTCTTGCCAGCCCACCTACCTCCTAATAACCCCTTGTGTTTTCTGTTCCTTGTTCTCTCATTGCCGAAAAGGTTGGACAACCGGGGCAATAAAAGGAAGGAGGCAGCCTGCATCCATCACCAGTTGGAGGGGATGGAATGAAGAGCCAGCACCATCTAAATCAGCAGGTAAGATGCACTTGTTGCACTGTGCTGTGCAGAGTAAACCTTTTCCAAAGTGCTGCACCTGTTTTCTTTTTATTCCTCAAACTTCCAGTCTTTTCCTTTTACAGATTATTGCGTCAAGCCCTCAGTATGCCATCCGTTCGCCTGCTCTTCCTGACCACTCTCCTCGTGGTGCTGATGGCCGTGCTGACCTCCAGCGCCAGAACCACACGCTGGCCCAAACCTCAGACCACCAAGAAGCCCCCTCGAGGCGGAGGCGGAGGATTCGGACGGACCACCACCACCACAACGTCCCCTTCCAGCATGCACACGGATGAGACAACTGAGGTTATGATGGACCCTTACTCCCTGTCCCCTACAGACAGCACCACCTACTCCAGCGACACGTACCCTACTGATTTCCACACCGATGCCATAGCGCCCCCTGGGAACACCCACGGAAACTATACCCTCGACTACAATGAATGCTTCTTCAACTTCTGTGAGTGCTGTCCCCCGGAGAGAGGCCCCGTAGGGCCCATGGGAGAGAGAGGGCCACCGGGACTGCCAGGAGAGAGGGGCCCTCTAGGTAAGATGGATTATCAATTTCAGGAAAATTACCTTTTGGAGGTCAAAAGTCGTCCTTCTTCATGCTCTGCTCTGTTTTCCAGGGTTACCCGGAGAGAAGGGAGAAACAGGGCCCAGAGGACCTCCAGGACCAGCAGGACTACCTGGAGCCAACGGACTCAATGGCGACATAGGTACAACGGGGCTTAACAGCAGGAGAGTTTTTGAATGTCTCTCCGTTTCTCTCTCTCTATCCCTCCCT
This sequence comes from Heniochus monoceros, assembly GCA_029783685.1. Taxonomy (NCBI): domain Eukaryota; kingdom Metazoa; phylum Chordata; class Actinopteri; order Chaetodontiformes; family Chaetodontidae; genus Heniochus; species Heniochus monoceros. The sequence goes on along the minus strand of JAPZEA010000004.1, from coordinate 13,636,029 downwards.
CCTTTTTTGCAAAACGCAGTTTTGTATAAGTACTTTGTGGATGTCATTTTCTACGCTTTATTTATCAAAACTACTACAGGTGAAAGAGGTGATCCTGGACCGATGGGTGCTCCTGGTGCCCCTGGGATCCCAGGAAAACCAGGAGAGAGAGGTGTGTAGTTTTCCATGAGAGCCTCAGTGGAAATTGTATAATTGTATAGATAATCAGTTTTAATCATACTAAATTGGATTAGATTAAAATATGTATAAATGCACTCTATAAACATCAATTTACATTTCTATTTGAAAATGAAAGCATTGTAATTAAAACGTGTCATCCTACATGGCTATAATCTCTCACATACTACAGGTGATCTGGGCCCAAAGGAGAGAAAGGTGAACGCGGCTTCACTGGTCTGAAAGGCGACCCGGGAGAAAGAGGGTGGCCTGGCCTGAATGGGACCAGGGGCAACACCGGGCGAGAGGGGCCCATGGGTCCCCCTGGGGTAGCTGGAACAAAGGGTCAGAAAGGTGAACTGGGACCTACAGGCGAGTGCTTTCCAGGCGAGAAAGGTGATGTGGGTGAGCGTGGTCTGAGAGGTGAGATGGGCCCCCCAGGAGTGAATGGAACTGATGGTGCAAAGGGAGAGAGAGGGGAGCAGGGGTCTCCAGGAGGGAAGGGGGATACTGGTGGCAGAGGTCCCCCAGGACCTCCAGGACCCAGGGGCATGGCAGGGCTGAGGGGGGAGCGGGGAATTAAAGGTGGGCGTGGGCCTCGGGGCCCTAGAGGCCCACCAGGGGAGAGTGTGGAGCAGGTTCGCTCTGCCTTTAGTGTGGGCTTGTTTCCAAGCAGGTCCTTCCCTCCACCCAACCTGCCCGTGAAATTCGATAAGGTCTTTTACAACGGGGAGGGGCACTGGGACCCAGCACTCAACAAGTTCAACGTCACCTACCCGGGGGTCTACCTATTCAGTTACCACATCACCGTGCGCAACCGGCCTGTGCGTGCCGCCCTGGTGGTTAATGGGCTACGGAAGCTGCGGACCCGGGATTCTCTGTACGGCCAGGACATCGATCAGGCGTCCAACCTCGCACTGCTGCAGCTGAATGAAGGCGACCAGGTGTGGCTGGAGACGCTGAGAGACTGGAACGGAATTTACTCCAGCAGTGAGGATGACAGCACTTTCACTGGCTTCCTGCTTTACCCAGACTCAAAGACCAAACCTACTGCTATGGAAAACCTGTGACCGAAACCTTTGAATGAGCTCTGATTTTAACCTCTTGTAGACTCTGCACAACCTTCAGCCTATTGCACTGCTCTGTCAAACTGATGTGATTCGACTAAACACTGCTGCTTCGGTATCTGCTCACTGCTGTTATGCTAATCAAGCCAAAAGCTTTGCTTGCCTTGCTGTATTTGGAGATGGAGGAGGCCTTTTTTTTTACACTGCTGTATGCAACACTTCAGTTCTTTCTAACAATGCATTAAAAAATGACTATGCTTGAAATGGATGACCCTTGAGTTTTACTTATTCAGAACCATAACTAGAAGCTAATTTATAAGACATTAGTCACTGCAATTAGAATAGATAAGCTCTATGTCAGTGAGGCCAATGCACACTGGGAAACAACTGAAGTAAATAATCCATAATTGCATTTAGTTCCCACTAGAGGGTGTAAGGTGCCCAAGGTTTGTAAAGAGGCACTGGGGAGAATGGTTAAAAGCAGAAATCAGTGCAGAGAAAGTAATTTAAAAAAAGGAGGTGATGTCCCCGTCAACAATATATGGAACAAATGAGATATTCTAAAAGAAAACAGTCTAAAGCCACAAAAAAAAAAAATCAAGACTTAACATGTTCTTGCCCACTTACTGACTGCCAAACAACAGGAGAAAAATACTTAAGCCTTTCATGCTGGAGCCATTCACACTGCAGGGTGGTAAAGATAATTCTCGTGGACTCTCGTAGACATTTTCTCACTCCACTTGTCATTCACCACAGCTGCTGAAACTCCTGAATTTGGTGCATTATGTGAATACGGTGATTTGCTAGACCTTTGAGGCAGTACGGTACAGAAACGGTGACAAGAACAGGAGTGAAATCTTTGTTCTAATTATCAGCACAGACTGGAGGCAGGAGCGAAGGTGATTCAGACCCAGAGGAACATAGAAGATTCATATGGGTTAAAAAAACAAACAAAAACATACAAATTTAAAAATAACGCCTCATTGACATTACATACCCACAACAACAGATTGGCTGCTTTAGCAGGGAGGATAGCCCTCTGCAGCAGAGAGAGATGAATGCACTATAAATTATACTCCGCTGTACCCACACTGTACAGTGAAAAATAGCATTGACTTTTACAAATGCTATATCTCATTAGACTCTAAACAGTCAAGACCTCTCTCCAGATTAAAAATGATAATAACTCATTTTCCTGTACACAGCAGCAATCCATCTGGAAGATACATTGCATTCAGAATTTTATGTCTCTGAGAGGTTACTGAGGCATTTCTATGCTGTGACGTATTTTTAGAAAGAGAGTAGGGAGACTGCATTAGCTCGCTTTAGAGGATCTTTCATCATGCAGTGTTATAACATTAACATTAGGGGATCAGGAACAATTTCTCTTTGAAGAACACAAACGCCTGTCTCTGTGTGACTTTGCCCGAATTCTTCAGTAACAGGAATAGAAATTTTTAATGACTGAAAATCTGCATTTTATCTCATATATAAACCTTATAAGAGAGATATTGTTTCTAATGTTAATATCGTCATATATTGAGCAGCTTAATGCAAAAAAAAGGGCTTCATATCATTTCATTGACAGATTTAGGTGTGTGTTAGGCTGCTTTTTCACTACAAAGATGCTCAAGAGAAGATTAAAATTCCATGTATGATGAATGACCAAGAAAATTAGAGTGACTAATTCTACATTGTCAGTTGATCTCTACATTTATGATAAAAAAGTTTTTTTGTTTTTTTTATATATATAGAATAAGTAGTTAGACTTCACTAAGCCTTTATTATAAGAGTTATGATGTTTGACAGTGTGTATTTGAGTATTTTCCGCCTCCAATTTTCCTCTGAAATCAATTACATATAAGCATTCCTTTACCTTCTTAAGTTTGGACTTCTATAAGAAAATGCTTTAAATGAAATACTATATGTCAAATTATCCTCCAGGTCTGTCTCACACATGGATTATTCAATAAACTGCTCCAACATTTGGGAATTCCATATTAATTCACCAATACAACATACTGATAGTTTGCATGGATGCATTTCTCATTCAAAATTTATACAAATCTGCACAAGACTGGTAGTTATATATTTGCATATTTCTCTGTTTTCCTGCAGGAGACACGTGGTCTAGAGTGTACACTTAACCAAGATTGTAGCCGGTGGCACATAAGACTAACAATTACTATAACATGAAATCTTCTGACATAATAAACAGTGAGGAATATTTCTAATCCTGCCCAAATAAACACCATCAAACACCTGTTTTTATGTTCATCCCTGTCCTTGAATTAATTGAAAAGCAGGTGATACTTTTTTTTCTTCCAAATCCAACCTCTGAGCATAAACTGAATGAGCCTACGGCCAGAATAATAGAAAGCTAATAAATGTAATTAGATATAACGTATGATAATTATAATAGGTATTATAATACAATGTGAATTTTCATAGAATTAAAAGTGCCATTTTAGAATTGGTTTTGTGACTTTTTTCCTCATTTTGAACAACAACAAAAAAACATTCTTGGTGAATTAAAAGTTAACTTTAATTAAGGGTACGTGTAATATTTTATGAAGAAAACTGAACTTAAACATAACACTGAAACCTGTTAAAGAGGGACGCCCAGAATGACATCTCCATCTACTGGTGAAGAATATAAATTTACCTCCAATTTCCACCTTATTTATGCTACTGCGACGGTGTGTGTGTGGGTGTGGGTGTGTGTGTGTGTGTGTGTGTGCGTTAAAATGTTATTTTGCTTGTTTGTTTATAGTCCCATCCTAGGATGTGTGTGTGTGTGTGTGTGTGTGTGTGTGTGTGTGTGTGTGTGTGTGCATTTATGTATCTTCTACTACTCTGTGTGAAAATATAAATAACTACCTTGGCGGTGTGTGCAGTGTAATCTGTTCCCAGCAGGCTGGATTCCTACTGTGAGAAAGACAGTATATTGTTCCTGCAGCACCACAGATAACAACTCATTAGCATACTGAATCATTTGGCTGCAAGAGCCACTCTGCCACCCATCTGCACTGAGCTGATAAACACGCACACACGCCAGCTCCCACAAACACACACACACAGATCTATGCAGAACAAGCGCATACACACTCACATAAGCCCGGCCTCACAAACACACAAACATGTACACACACACACACAGAGGCACAAGCCTCCTCTCATTCCCTCTCTTTGAATCCCTCATATGCACTCCCTGTATCCCTCTCTTTTTGTGAGACTGTGTGTTTTTGGAGAGTCAGGAACGCTGAAGCAGGTAAATGTTTGGCAGGCATTAACCCAGAGAGCCCCTCAGTCAGTCCCGGCACAGCCAGCGCAGAGCACAGCAGAGGTCTCCCAACACCTGGATGTCTCTGATGCTCTCTGGAAGCAATTATAGTTTTTAGAAATGTCTAAGAGCTGGTGCTGTTGTAGTTGTGGTACTGGTGGCAAAGTCTGTGTGTGGAGTTGTGGAATATAGGGAAGTTCTCCAGAAAAGCAGCATTTTATGTGGGAGAGCTACAACTCCTCTGCTAATTCCTTATGAGCACAGGTCGGCGGACATAACTTTTCGATTGTGTAAGTGAATAACTCACGGGCGGTGGGAGTTTCACAATGTGTACAGACGCAACAGCGCGCAAACGAGCGCTGCGGAGGCTGTCCAAACCACTTTCACAATGGCAGGATATCCTGCAGGTCACGGAGCCACGTTAACCTCTACAGGAAGTTGTCACTTGTTGGGAGGAAGTGAGGATTCCAGCGTTCATTGGGGGAGTTTCATGAGGAGGTTGTGGTTTTAACTATGCACTCTGTACAGATAAGGTTGGAAACAGTTGCCTGTAGGAATCTGTCAATTAGGTTATGCAATTATGAATAAGTGTGTAAAAGGTAGAAAACAAGTCACATAGTGTGTGATGAAATGTGGAAAAACTGTATCATATGTTCATTTTTTTTTTGACTTGAACTGAATTGAACCGCATTAATACGAATTAATAACAACATGCTTGAGTGAGATCAAATACAAGGCTTTTCCTCTGCGTGTTTTATTCAGGGGTTTTGTATAAAATTCATCGATTTAACATTGGATATATTTATAGATACAGCTATCATACAACAAATATGTCATTACCAAACGTACAATGTCCCTTTACTGCAATTCATAAAATACCATAGTTACCAAAGGTACCAATATAGGCTACTAGGTCCTGCTAAAAAAGCAGAATAACCAACAACAGTGAGCAATACTTAACTGCATTTATCAGAAAACTGCTGGTGTTGTTATGATATTAACACTGTGTGTGGCGTGTGTGTGCACGTGTCTGTATGTGTATATGTGAAATGCGGCAATGAAGGGATTTATCTGTGTACCTTACTAAACTACAACTGCATTACAGTTTAAAAAAAACACTGAAACATTCATATCAAAAAGGACTGCATGAGTCATTTCATGTTATCATACGACCCATATTTTGTACACTTTAAGAAACACTGCATGTCTTGTACCTCCACAGCAATTTCAAATAGACATATTCATTCCAGGCAGTGAAATTGTTTAACTGTCTGTTGCCGTATTTGGTGTCAGTTTCTCACCAAAGTGTAACAGAAGTAAAATGGTACCACATTTGATGTACTACTTTCATTTGCTTGCTTTACCCTTTGAGTTCATCTCGTCTCCTCTCTCCTCTCCCCTCGTTTCCTCGTCTCCTAAAACACCTTTTTCCCAGCAAACCCACTGACGAACACAGTACAGTACATCTTCAACCACATGACTTGAAACTCCAGTCACTGTTGTTACATTGTGCAGTGGAAATATAATGCTATTTACAATACATACGCAACTGCATGGGTACAATAGAGTCCAGGCGGTTCGTTTACGGCCTCCAACTGAGGCAAACTTACTTTTGTGTCATTATTTTAACACATCAAATTTTCTGGGCATAAATCTCTGGGGTTTATTCATTGATGTTTTAGGACCATTTACTTGCAGCATTCTGCAAGCATTTTTGCTCTGTTCTGGCTTCACCATATTGTAATCAATGTTATCAGTGAAGCCTTGGTCAATACTTCAATATTACATATCAAAAATCTTTGCTAAGTGTCTCTTGATTGAGCTTTTGTTTGGTTTTGTCTTGTTTCGTTTGCTTGTTCTTTATCTTTTTTTGGGGGGGGGGTTGTGTTTTATTTTTTAGAATATCCAGTCTTTGGACAGTTTTTGGACACGGAAAGTTATAATCCGCAGGTCAGTCAAGGACATGAGACATGCAGAATTTACAAGTCTTTTGTCGGATCAATTTCAACCGATCACCAACCAAGCCAGCGCTGCCTCAGGTGTGGTGTGGAGACAGGAACGTACTCATGATCCAGTTTGGACACCACTACCTCACTACGCAGAGCTTGATTCTCCTTCCTACACTGATAGGACCTGAGCATATCCATCTTTTGCTTAGTCCCTCTCATTCCTCTCTGTCAGTCTCAGGTGTTGTGTCTGTGGTCTTTTCACGTCAGCATCATCGGCGACTGGAGCCATCTAAAGGGCGTCCATTGCGCCTCAGATCCCTAGCAGCTAGATGCAGCGGGGGCCCACGCGAAGCCGTTAGAGTCCTTGGAGCTGGAGGTGAGTCCTGGTCCTCCATAAAGCTCTCAGGACTGCCCTCTGCATCGCCATCAGGCAGGCTTCCACAGCTGGAGCCTGGTGACATTGTCTCCAGAAGATCGTCCCTGGCCAAGCCCACCACTGTGTCCTGATGTGCTCCACCCTGCGGGCCCCCGTCGTGGGCCCCAACCAGCAGCCCTGTTTCCCCATCAGTTGTGCTGCCAACATTCCTCCCTCCATCCTGGTCCTCCAGGAGGTTGGAGAGGAAGCTGATGTACTTCATAGCAAGCCGCAGGATCTCATTTTTGCTCAGCTTCTTGTCCGGGGGGTGAGTGGGGATGAGTTTGCGAAGCTCCGCAAATGCCCCGTTTACGTTCTGCTGCCGCCAACGTTCACGACTGTTAGTGAAGATACGACGTACAATCTTTGGCTGGCCAGCTAGCAGAGGAACAGAGAGGAAAAGAGACAGACAGAGAGAGTGAGGAGAGGCGGCAGCGATAGGAGATGGTAACACAAATAACATGAAATGCAGAGCTGAAACAGATAATGCGTTAAAGCAATACAGGTACAGTAATAAAAATGGAAGAAGCAGTAGCAGGTGAACAGATGCACATTTTGAGGTTTTGAGAAAAAAAACTGCTTGTAGGGAAAAAAAGTTTAATAACCACAAAGAATAAAGTTGCAAAATTGTCCTCCGTACAATTATGGATTTTTAGATGGTGGAGCAGAAGCTATCGAGGCTTGCAAAAATCACTACAATATGCTGTGTGCCAAACACTATGCAGATGTGATACAAGAAAAATGGTTGCTTTGGCATGCCAAACCCCAGGCTAGGGTGTTGGGAAGACTGTGTGCTCCCTATTCCATTTTCTGTGTACTTTTTATGTATTTAGGTATGATAAAATGCCCCACTGCAGGTAGTCACATCCTCCCACCCCCAACAATGGTGTCTTCCAGGCTATTGTCGCCCTTGGAACACACCCAGTCTATCTTAATCCTTCAGCCCACTCTGCAGTAAAACCTTGGCATGGAGGCAGCAGCACCCCCATCCTCCACCCCTGTATGTGGCAGTGAGTGGGCAGCGGTGGAAAGGATGTTTCAAATGAAATAAACCCCAAATCTGCCTGAAAAGAGCTTACTTTAATGGCATGCAGGTACGTGTGTTTGACATTCTGATTAGCAGCATTCATTTAAGCCATTTGTGGCATTTATTCCTCTGGGTTAAACACTTGAGCTGAATTTTCTTTTTGCAAGGAATCTTCTGCAACCCTCAGATTAGGTACAGTATAGATCCATGTCAGTGGATGAATGACAATGGAGATGAGGAGGGGACATTTAGGGGACTGTATTGGCAGAAGGAGGACACAGCAGAAGTGCGTCTTACCATACTTATAAAGATCTAAAATGCGCCTACCCTCGTCGAGTTCAACCTCATAAGGCGCCGGGCGGCGCTTTACCCTGTTGCTGGGGTACATGCTGTACTGCTCCGACTCCCCTCCGAGACTTCAGCAACAGAAAGCAGACAAAAGGTGCACAGAAAACATGAATTTCGGCATACATCATTTCCTTCACTGCTTGTAACCCTTAACACCCTCCACTCCTTGCACTGGGAGCGCACACACACACACACACACACACACACACACACACACACACACACACACACACACACACACACAAACACACACA
>JAPZEA010000004.1:13463101-13473780 GCA_029783685.1 Heniochus monoceros | reverse complement strand
CAGAAAGGCCCTTCGCCCTGCCCCCTGCCCCTGTAGGGATTCGAACTCAGTACCTTCTTGCTCAGGACCACCGTGCTGCCTACTTTGCTGTTTATTGCCAAAATAAATTTCAACATCCGACACTCTGAAGTGTCTCAGTGCAAACGGTGGAGCGTGGATTCTTCCTCACTGCGTTCGTCAGAGCAGGAGAGATAGAAACAAATAACAAATAAAATTCACTACAAATAACGTCCAAAATAAGAGTTTAAGCTTCTTTTCTTTCACTGGTTTCATTTACCAGCACAGTACAAAAATAAACCGGCAGACTCTTAAAACTTGGTCATAATTTGTCAGAGTGAACATCAAGTCTGCTTTAGGGATGCAACTAATTATTGCTTTTATGATCCATTAACCTGCAGATTATTTGCTTGATAAATTGAGTAGCAGTTTGAACTAAGCTCAACCAGAGGCGACATTTTAGCCTTCTGTCATTGATTACTGTCCGTTAGCTCGCCGGGCTAATGGAACACAGTGGTCCGTTAGCTCGTCGGGCTAATGGAACACAGTGGTCCGTTAGCTCGCCGGGCTAATGGAACACAGTGGTCCGTTAGCTCGCCGGGCTAATGGTACACAGTTGTCCGTTAGCTCGCCGGGCTAATGGAACACAGTGGTCCGTTAGCTCATCGGGCTAATGGAACACAGAGGTCTGTCCCTCTTCCCACTGGGCGACACAAATATAGAAATTTCTTAATTCATTTCGTGACTCAGTTCTGTTTTGCAGCTCGTGAAGCTACAGTGATAAGCGTCGTCTCTCCTGCTCTGACGATCAAGTGCAGATGAAGCCAAACTCCAAAACACAACATATTCCCTTTAACGCACAAGAGAAAACATCAGCGGAAGAACATTGATGAGAAGCGTCAAGATGAAGAATCAGACTTTAAATCCAACTAAAGCTGGTTTGAACTCACTTGAAGCTGCTCTGCATCGTAGTTTAAAAGACGATTCTTCAGCTGGACGGTTATTAGTAATAAATACATTTGAGTTACTCCATCAGTTTTCAGTATACAATAACATATTTGACACATTTAATGTAGAAAAATACTATTACCCTTGTTACTTGATAAAATAAAGATTCAGGATTGTGACGCAAAAAGGCAAAGTGCAAAAACAACAGAGGCCCTACAGGAAGTGTTTGTGCCGTCTGTCCTCCAACACGGCCGCCTGTAACGATGCTTTAAAAGAAAAACACCCACTTTATTCTGGAATAAAATGATCTGCTCACACCGGATTTCACTGCTGCGACATGGAGGAGAAACGGGCACAAACGTCCCGTCAGAGGCCTCTGTTCAGTCAAATATTTGTCCCTTTATGATACAGTGAAAACAGAATAAATAAGATCTGAGTGAAAAGTAGTTTTTCTAAGGTAGTTCATGAACAGAAAGGTCTTTTTGGTAGTTGATGTTCCTTCACAGTGCAGACAGAACAGTGAGTTCCCTTTCAGTCCACCTTAAGAAGCCTCAGTGTGACAGCGGCCTGTTTTAAACCATATACCATAACTGTATTTTTGCCTAAAAATGACTGAAATAATTAATCAACTATCAGAACAGATGCTGATTGGTGTTCCAGCTCAGGTGACGTCACATCACAACAAAGTATCGTAAAGATTTCCACCTCAAAAGAAACACCGGCTGCGTTTCCTCCTGCTCTGTTCACTCTGTCTGTTACGCCTTTATGACGTTTTTCACGGACGCCAGCGATGGGACACAGTGTCATGTGACCTCAGAGAAGCAAACAGGAAGGGGAGGAGCCCACAGTGATGCTTCCTTGAGTCAAGTCGTGGTCACAAGAAGAGCAGAGATGATGACGACATCGGTTTTACTCTGAATGCTTCATCATCAGAGCGTCTCTGCTCCTCTGTGAGCAGCAGTCTGCTCATCATTCACACCAAACCAGCGAGGAGGAGGAGGCAACATGAGCGCGAGGATTAAAGAAGAGAACTGAGGTTAAAGTTGCTGGTTTGAATCCCTGGATCCAGGGACAGACAGAATAGGAGCATCTACACTTCAGGTGCCCTCAGGCAAGGCACTTAGACATCTGAACTCCTGCAGCGGAGCTCCAGACCGCAGCAGACTGCAGCTCCATCTGTTTAATGCTGAAAAACATCACCGAGCTCCGTGAACCTTCCCCTCAATAATTAAAATACGATCAAACGAGTGTAAATGTCTCCAAAAAACCAAAGCTTTGAAAATGGGAGGAAGTGACATCACTTCATGACATCAGTGCGAACGTGAAACCAGACCAGCGAGAGGACAAGATATGCCAGAAGGGACTGCTGTCACCACCGCGCTGTTTCCCCTCGCGGCCTGAATTCATCACCTTAAATTGGATTTCACAATTTAAGTTTTGTAGAAAAATATGAAGATGTCGGACAATGATTGTCAAATGCTCAAAAACTGTGTTTAGTGTCTGTCAGCACATTGAAACTAAGTGTTCTTTCAGCCTTGATGGCAGCCTCACAGGCTGTGAACTCAGAACATTAGAAACTGTTAAATTTAGGTTAAACCTAAAAAGCACACAGGGCTTGAGAGACAATATTGTCAAAAATTTGGAAAACTAGAACTTTTGGAAACATTACGGCAGCAGTGAGTTTGAAAACGGCTCCTCTGCTTCGATTACTTTGGAATTAAATTTCTCCAACTTAAATTTCTGCTAACTTGACTTTACAAGTTGTTTTTATACACAAACAAAAACCAACAATCGGAATCAGGTCTCAGGTGTTTTAGGTACGTGAATTAACTGCAAGCCATAAAATGCAACTATTGCTAATGCTAAACAAGTTCAGCCTGCTCAGACTGCAAACATGTCGCTTTTCACGATGCCCTGCGAGTCTGACAACGTAACACTACACAATGTGACCTTAAGGTGTCACATCAGAAGAATCTCAGGTTACAGCCGAGCAGAGCTGGTGAGTTCAGAGCCGGGTCAGACTTAAAGGAGGAGTTTACATCTTCAAGTCTGTCTCACAACAAACGTCAGATGCCCACATGTGCTCTGAAACTGGTTTTGCTCGCTGTAATGATTCCTCCTGTTCATACTGGCTGATCCTGATCCGACAGTACAAGTGATGAGGGACAAAATAAACAGTCAATCTGAAGCTAACGTGAGGCTTCAGCTGTCCTTTCAGAATAAAACTTCCTCCCTGTGTTTCCCTGTTGAGCTTCAGTGGAAGGATAAATGTTCATATGGGCACCTGACTGCTGGTTAAAGACAGATTTGAAACATTGTGAAGCCATCCTTTAAAACTGACCTATCAGGGCACAGGATCAGTGAAAGTGGTGAATCCTGAAAGGAAATCTTGTGAAGGCTGCGGAGAATTTAGAAAGAAGGACTTGAAACTGCTAAAAATAGCTTTACAAAAGCTCAAATTTAGCCAAAATGATCTAAATCTGTCAAACGTTTCAAGAGATTCTTCAGAACTAAACTCTCTGTAAAGGAGCCAGTGAGGAAAATCTTTTCTACCCCAACAGGAAAGTCAAAGGAAAAAATAAGAGTAAGATGGTTGAAGTGATGGATTTGACCTCCAGTGATCCTCGTGCTGCCGTTGAGCCAGGCATCAGTCCTGCTGCTGAACCGTCCATCACAGTGTGGCATCACTTTGGTGTTTGAGGGGTGGGAAGAAGGCGATGTTGCTCTCTGTGTCGCTGTACTGTTGAGCCGGGCGCTGCCAGCCGGCCGTCGTACCACCGTCACAGTGCGGACGAGCTTTGGTGTATGACAGGAGGATGAGTCCCCGGTGCCGCTGAGCCTCTGAGCCAGGCATCGGGAGGGCGGTGTGATCGCTGCTATACCTGCTGCTGCTGCACCAGCCGCCTGTAATGTGGCATGACTTTACTCTCGGGGAGGTAGAGCGCCATCTCCAGGGCGACCAGGATGGTGAACTCGAACGATATCAGCTCCCTCCTGCTGATCCTGAAACGCTCCTCCAGCTTCTGCAGAGACACAACGAAACCAAAGCATGAGACCGAATGCTTTCTGACAACATGTTTCAGTGACAGTGACAGTTTCTTATTTTCTGTTTGAATTTCCTCACTCAGGGCCACCCCACTTAAGCTTTGCACCAAACACAATACTGAGATGACTGATTCAAAAGCACTGATTAATAGTTTGTTATTAGTTATTTATGTTTACGTCAAATGTGAAGACTTGCCTTCTTTTTCCCCCATTTGATTTCCCATGAACAGGTTTTATGTTCAATGATATTTGTAGACATTAGTTTAAGGTCTGATAATCTGAGATGGGATTTATCACTAGTTTTTTGTTTTTTTACACAGAAACGATCAATTTTGAGATGCAACTAAAGATTATTTCTGTCAATTATTTTTTGAGATTAACTGATTAATGTTTTAGTCTATCAAATAATAAAGAGCTCAACATGTCTTTCTAAATTTTTTTGCTTGACATTTGATGTAAATGATCACCTAAAATTGTTTGCTATTAATTTTCTGTCAATTTACTGATCAAATCAGATGTTTTGATAAGGATCTCTTAAATATGGTTATTAAAGAATAGTAACTGTGGACGTACTGAGTGGGATGTTTTCCAGTATAAAAATAAACTCGTCAGCGTTCTCTGGTGGACAAACTGTCTCTAAATGACCTCAAACACATCTTTAACATCTCCGTGCTGACGCCTCATGTTAGTCATCAGCTGATGTCTACGCTGATTCTGACATATCTGTGAGGAGTGAACGTTGGCTGGTAACAGCAGCTGCACCAGGTGGGATTTAATGACAACAGCAGTGCTGAGGTTTGATGTTCTCTGCTGTGTGTGAGGAGGCGTGAGTCAACCGTGAAGGACAGAAACTGTCCTGTGGCTCGTTTTGCACCTGCTCAGGTAGATCAGCTTCACAAACACCTGAGCAAGAGCGACACGATGTGACATACAGGCAGAGCCAACCACCATGATCCTACTGTGTGTGTGTGTGTGTGTGTGTGTGTGTGTGTGTGTGCGCCTGTGTGTGCATGCCTATTTCTGTTCATCTACTTCTCTGTGTTTGTCTCAATCTTTGCACGGCCACATTTAACGACAAACATTTTTGTACACATGGCCATGTTTAACTGTGGGTATTTTTGCTTTTTCTCAATTGTTCCACAACTGGATTTCATGTTTTTAGGTCCTCCTGGGCAACCAGGCCTTCCAGGCGCCAGCATTTTTTCCAAAGGTGACCCAGGCCCAGTTGGCCTCCCTGGGTTACCGGGTCGTATGGGAAGTAAGGGCCTCCCATGACCTCCTGGATCTCAGAGCTACCCAGGCTTTCCAGGACCAAAAGGTACATAACAGTGCAAGATCGCTTCCATCAGTATTTACAGCGTTGCCATTTACTTGAATGCATTCTAAATGTTGCTGCACTTTGACAGGTGAGAGAGGTCCTGCTGGTCCCACGGGATATCCAGGATCCAAAGGTCACAGAGGTGGCCCTGGGGCTTTTGGCCGCAAGGGCGTAACTGGCCCACCTGGAAACATAGGTGAGTGGTACCGTAGCTTAGAGATGTGCCAATAGTTTTATTTTGCTTTTTGGCTTTAGCGTTGTGTGTGTGCAAATTTTAACTAATTTTGTCAAGGATATTATTTCATTTTCATTTTTACTTTCACTTTCATTAGTTTACAATTTATTGTCATTTATTCAACACCACTGAAATATTGTGCTATATGTTGCTGCAATCAGTGTACTGTATTTTTTCCAGGTGCCAAAGGTGCTCGTGGTGATTCCATCAGTGGAACCCCAGGGGTGTATCTCCGTGGACCCTCAGGACCACCTGGTTTCCCAGGACCTGTGGGAATCCCTGGCGATGTGGGTCCTCCTGGGACTCCAGGACGTAAAGGCAAGAGAGTCTAATGTATTCTCTGTGTTTGCACATACATACACGCATACATATACATATGCATACACAAAGAGTAATATATTCCCTGTGTATGTATATGTGCATGGACTTTTTTTTAATCATTCACTATTGTCTCTGAGTGTATATTTGCCCTTGTTTGTATCTGTGTGCAACAGGAGAGAAGGGTCCTATAGGGCCTGTGGGCCTCCCTGGACCCCCTGGTCTTCCTGGTCGTAATGGTCCTGTTGGAGACCCAGGAGTTGTTGGTCAACAAGGATTTACAGGAGCTCAAGGTGAATAATTGACGCAGTCATGTAGCAATTCCAGTCTTTATATTGTTTAATTTAAGATTAGGAAGGTAGAATGGCCAAAATGAAATCGATCTGTTGTATACAAGAAACCACACAGGACTGATAACTGCCAGAGGTGTTCTGGTCTCCTCAAACGAGATGCTGAGTTTATGTAGAAAGGTCTAGAGAACTGACAGTTGCCATTAAATATGTAACTTCACGTCTCCTTCATCTCTTCCTCACTCTTGTCCCCGCCCCATGTCTCCCACTTGCAACATGTTCAACCTCTCCATCACCCAGGTATCCCAGGTACACCTGGAGATCCAGGTGAGCCAGGCCATAGGGGAGCAGTGAGGTCAGGCTACCTTCTGGTTGTCCACAGCCAGTCAGTTGAGGTGCCACGGTGCCCTGAAGGCAGCAGTCAGCTTTGGGTGGGCTACAGTCTTGTCTACTTGGAGGGACAAGAGAAGGCTCACACCCAAGATCTGGGTAAGGGTCTGCATAAAATAATACATTTGTTTCTTGTGTCTTGAAAGTAGTTTATCCATCGGTGTTTATAGGGTAAACAAAAACCTTCCTGTTTCTCTTTTACTTCCTCTCACTGTAGGCCAGGCTGGCTCCTGCCTCCCTGTTTTCGCCACCATGCCTTTCTCCTACTGCAACAAAGCTGCCTGTCACTACTCCAGTCGCAATGACAAATCCTATTGGCTCTCCACCACCGCTCCCATTCCCATGATGCCGCTCTTTGGCCAGGAGATTAGGTCCCACATCAGCCGCTGTGTGGTGTGCGAGACAGTTTCGCCTGCGGTGGCGTTTCACAGCCAGGATCACTCGGTCCCTGCATGCCCACCTGGCTGGAGGAGTCTGTGGACGGGATACTCTTTCCTCCTGGTGAGAGCTATAAAAAGTTAGATTGTGTGTATGAAAGACAAAAGCTACTGACTTACCTAACTTCTGCCTTTTTCTCTTCAGCACACATGGGCAGGGGATGAAGGTGGTGGCCAGTCTCTGACTTCTTCTGGGAGCTGTCTGAAGGATTTCCGGACTCACCCCTTTATAGAGTGCCAGGGTGCGCGTGGTTCCTGTCACTACTTTGCCAACCTCTACAGTTTTTGGCTGACTACTATTAGTGAGACAGAGCAGTTTATCGTCCCGAGACCTGGCACCATCAAGGCAGCCGACCGCCAGCGCAGCAAGGCTAGTCAGTGTCATGTTTGCCTTAGACAAAAATAAAGGACTTCTTCTCACTCTCAGTTGTAACCTTTAACCCTTTTAAGCCATTCAGTTTTCAATTCTAACTACTACTCAGGGTTATAACAGATATATTGTATTTCATGACGAGAGAAGTGTAGCTTTGCAATTTATACACTGTTACCTTTATCTGAGCAACTTTTTTATACAATCTTGCTGTCGCTGTATCTTTTGTCTGTCATTATTTTAAATTAGGTGCTATTTCTAATGATGAAAATGTTTGATAGTTGATCATCTTGCTGCTGTACCTTCAGATTTTGTAATAATCCACCTTTTCAGACTAGTGTTGAAATCCTGACTAAATTATCTTATTGGAGTAATATTCAGAAGGCCCCTTCTCAATTAAAATGTTTCAAAAACACCACGAGTCATTCAGAGTTCAATAGCTACTGCGTTTGGAAAAAACAACAGCCTACGCGCAAAAATCCCAAGACAGGAAATGAATAATTTCAACAGTATACAGTTTTCCATAGCTGGTTTCAAGTTCATATTTATTTATTTCTCTCAACAGAACACAAGTGACAATCAGAATACAGTACTTTTTTCCTCAAACATGTTTTTTCCTTTTCTTTTTTATAACGCAAAACAAGAGAACACTCAGTGCAATAAGACAGAGGACTCTGACAGTGCGGTGCTCTCTCTACCTTTTCACAGTGCACGTTTATACACACAAAAAGATTGTACATCATCATTATTACATTTCCAACCTTCACCCCCAACGTCACGGATAGGGCAAAGTGAATGTCTTAAAACAATCATTTTTAAAGATTCAACTTGCATACAGTGTAGCTTGGCACACAAACACACACACACACACACACACACACAGCTCTCTCCCTCACACACACATACTGGTACACACAGAGGGACCTCTGTAGCATTGATTCTCACCAGAGGAGGGGTACTGCGCTTGCACTCCACTCTGAGGGCTAGCTCATTCGTCAAACCCATACTATTTTGGCAATGTCAACATTGCATTTTAATGTGCTAAAGAGAACCAATTTAGATGATGTAAGTAAGAGGCTGAGGTAGAGGGAGAGAGCAGGGGGAGAGGGACATGTATGTAATCAGCCTGATTAAATGTAATGGAATATGATCGGTAGTGCAGGTTTTTTTTTTTTTTTTTTTTTAATGAAGCCTCAAAGATTTGTAGGCCCTTGTGCAACCCCTGTCTGCTTGACTGGGTAGAGCTGTAGCCATGTTATAGGTCCTTCAACGATTTGATCTCCAAAACGGTTGCCAGCCAATTGAATTGGGAATATTGCCAGAGACAACCAATCACAGATGACTGCATGTCGCACACAGCCAGCCTCCTGAGGCTTTACATCCCAGCCAACAAATTAAAACTTGCATGGCACAGCTACCTTTAACATTTTCAAAAATATATATATAAGCATAATCTTGAAAGTTATTTCTTAAGCAAGTGCATATGGCTATTATAATCTGCAGTAAAATTAAGAAATGTTCTAAAAGCTCAGGTGTTGATTGTACGGGCTGGTCGTTGGCATCAAGTATTTACACTGTGTCGTGGTGCTTGCAGTGTGCATGGCAAAGTAAGGGCGCTGGTACTCGCCAGCTATTGCCACCAATCCCATTTCAAATAACCAACCGTCCAAAGTGCAACCACACCCATATCTCGCTTGAACAGGCTTTGGCTGGTTTTGGAAATTATACTGTTAATAATGTATGTTCTAATTTACTACCTCCCCAACCCACCCTCATAGTGTATCTTAGAATACAGCAGAAACATTTCACACTTTTCTCCTTCCTCTACAACATGCCAGCCAACAGGTTTTCCTATAAAACGATTAAACCGCTTCAAAAGGCTTTGACGTAGTGACTACACAGCTTCTTACTGTAATATACAAACTGAAGCACACAAAGTTTCCTGTTTCTGTTCTAGGACCAACTGTTGTACATTCTAGAACATAGCGGACCAGGCATGGAGGGCGCTGGAATCTAAAGCACGTTGACGTTAACTCCTCAACTTACAATACAACAGTGAAAATGTAAAGTATATATAGACAGAATTGAATAGTCCATTCATTTTAGTGCTTTTGAGCACAAAAAAAGAGTTGGGCATAAGAAAATTATGCTACTACAGTACAAGTATCGATAGATTATGCTTTCAAATGTAAAAGAACCAAAACAAAAATAACATAAAAACAAACATTAGATTGCATCTACATCTACTATACATCATTTAAGCTGCTTTTTAATCCCCATCTCATTTAGAAAATATCTATTCATCAAATATCTATTCTACTAATTATATTACAAGAATCCAATCACAGGAAATAGAAAAATATCAAATATCACCAGTGATGATAAGAAAACATGACAACCTGAACGAGCAGAAATATTGCTATGGTAACCACCATTGTCCTTTGACATCAGCGAGTATCATCCCCCTGGTGCTCTCATTGGCTGTCCTGACGCCCCTGATGTTGCAGGGAAGAATCAGCACAGCCCAGAGGAAAGAGGGAGTGGGTAATTGGGGGTTGTGTGGCAGGGAGGTGTTAAGTGTGTTGTTACTGTCAGATGGCCGTGTCCCAGAACACAGTTGTCTGTGTAGGGTAAGGGGGAGGACGGATCTTTTTGGCCCCGCTGCTTTTCCCCCAGCCTGGGAGGACGGATGCGCTCTCCTGCTTGCACTGACTCCGCTCCTGGTGCCTGTCCTCGCTCCTGTCCGGAGGAGGAGGCCTCTCCAGAGATCTCTGGAGGTGCGGATGTTGTCTGGAGCGGATCTCCATGCAGAGGGTGCGCTTCCTTTCGATCTGTTCCAGCATGGTGGTGTCTCCACAGATCCATGGCATCTGGGGCATCTGAGGGGCAGAGCCAATGCGCTAAGTGAGGGGAATACAGCTTGACTTCAAATTTAGCTGCACGCTTTAAAGCCTACGAAACTTGCCCCTAAAACATTTCTCTATAGCATTAAATAATTATTCATGAAGAAATAAGCAACAATCAAGGTTTAGGTATTATTTATTGAGTTTAATTCAAACCAGTGAGAGGAGCACAAAGGAAAAAATAAAAAAAGAATTACAGACATGTCTCTGGAGAAACTGAGTTCTAACTTGTGTGTTCATGTTCCGTAGGACCCCATTATTCCTAGTAAGAAACTGATTGAGATTTTGGGGCATTAACAGGCTAAAAATATAAGAGAAGAAAAACAAATCTGCATACCTGACTTTGTTGCGTCTCTGCTGCTCTCCTTTGTGTGGTTCCCATTGGGGAGGTGTTAGCTGGCATAGAAGGTGAGCGGCCATACTTCGGT
>JAPZEA010000004.1:13449258-13460513 GCA_029783685.1 Heniochus monoceros | reverse complement strand
CTAGCCAAACATTACACCTCTGAAGCATCAGCATGTTAGCATTTAGCTTAAAGCATCACTGTGCCTCTTTTTCATGCTGCTACAAGCTGCATGGCCGCATGAAATGGTCTTTTCCTAATAATGAAGGAAGTGTCTTGTGTCTTCCACTGTCCACATCTGCACAGCTGCCACAGCCACCTGATTGGCTTAATCGTGAGTAGAGCATGTGCTGATTGGACAGAAAAGAGAATCTGAAATCCTCTGATCAGGTGTAGATTTGAGTTCAGAGCCACAGCTCTAGCTCCATCAGGAGCTCATTGCTCCGCTGTAGACCGGCGTGCCCTGAGCCGTGATTGGCTGCATTACCCATGGGGAGGGAATCTGCAAATAAGAAACAGGGATTTCTCCTCCTTCCACTGTTGCTATGTTGTAGTTGCTAAGAGCGTTGAGTAAGGATGGCTGCGTGGACTCTAATTCTTTTATGATTTATGATTTATGTACAAAATGCACTTGAATAAATCTGCATTTTGGAGCGTTTAATTAAGGATTTTGGTTCAATATTTGAAATGATTTTACGTTTTACAGCTCAGCTCTGACGATGGAGTTATATGCAAACTACAGGCTTAAATGTCATGTCAAACCTCACTCTAAATCACTAGATACCATATGAATTTATTAGTGACCCTTTTCAAATAATGCATGACATGCTTCTACATCAAGTCCACTGTCCTTCATGCATTTATGAAACATCCTCTTGCTTATTTAGTTTGGTTTAATGCCTGCGGTCATCAATCTTTTATTCATTTACATTGCATTAGATTTCAAAATATTCAGGCTTCACATGGCCATTTTAACACAAAGATAATGGCTGCATTATGCATGAGAACGAGAATGTTAATTTGTGACTGATAACGCCGCTGGCACCAGACTCGCCATATGACGCCATATGATAATGTCAGCATTAGTGATTTGGTGTTTTTACATCTTTTCTGCAAACTTTAAGCAACTTGTGCACCCATATTATTTTAAACAAACTGTGTTTTCCTTCACAGTTCCATTAATTTTGGCAGAGCTTGGAGTGTTTGCATGGCTATCTGTATTTAAACATGATGTTTACATATTTAAAAGTAATGCTGCCTGATGGACTAATGCCATGAGTAGGTTTGAGGGGCCTGCTGTCCGTTTTAGTCTCTAATCCCCTCAGATTAAATCATACGATCTGTATCAGACTTGGCTCGCTAGGCCTAGATTAAACAAATGGGAGGTTACGGAGAGCGCCACAAACACCATGCATGGTACTGTAAAAGTGATGCATTCTGTGCACAGCCTCCTAATTTAGCAGGGCTAAACTCAATAACCCAAAGCTAGGATAAATTACACTTTTTACTGATTAGGGAACTGAAGACTGCTTATTTGAGAGTTTGCTGCAGACAAAGCATTGAGACACTGACACCATCTGTGTCATCTGTAGACACTCTGGCATGTTAATCCTGCTCACTTGTTTGATATTATGAGACTTTTGCAGCTCCTTCCAGTTGTCTCCCTTGTAAAATGAAGATACATAAATACATGGTAAGATTAATTAATTAAAGGAGACACAGTTATAAGGTGTCTGCGCTCTTCAGGAATCAGTGGAACATAAATATGATGATGTGTTTGTGCCCTTTGCTTCATTCCAAAATGATCAGACAAATGTGTGAAATGACTCACTCTCTCCAGGCTCTTTAGACTTCCTGCCACTGGAATTTTTCTTCAGCATGTTCCTGCCGGTGGTGAACAGGTTGGTTAGTTCGTCCAGCGGGCTGGTGGGCGTCCGTGAACGCCCCGTCGACACGTTCTGCATAGAGCCGTGGAGTCGACCCACGCCGTCTTGAGGCGGCGAGCCTTTGCCGTGAGGGGTGGCGGAGGCGCTTCGTGGCAGACCCCCGGGGAATGGCATCGGAGCATCAAAGGGAGGTGTTCGCATGAGGCTGAGAGGGGTGAGACAGCGGCCCATGCTGACTGGCGATGGGCAAGCAGAGTGGCTGCGCTGATAGGAGGATGAGGAGGAGGATTTGTAGAGGGTACAGGGTAGAGGAGGCGCAGAAGAGCGGCCAGATACGGTGAGGGTTGGGGTGGCAGTGAGCTCCCTGCGGATGTGTGCAGAGGAGGGCGGCTCGGTGGAGGATGTTGGGGATTTGCTGTAGGATTGGTTCTCTAGCATGGGCAATTTGGCTACATCTAGAGGGGTGAGGGGAGACTCGTCTGAGTTTGGCGAGCACTGGGCCGGCGCCGGTGGGAACACCAGCAGCGGAGGCCGATGGGTGAGTAAATTGGGGAAGGGTGCGGGAATGTCACAGAGGGGAATGTTTCGAGGCGTGGAGCAGCGACTGAGAGGTTCAGGGTCATAGGGTGCCGGGGTGGGGCACGCGGAGCGGCATCCCACAGGGTCAGTGCGGTACTCCATATCATCCAGAGCTGGGTACTTCATCTCCTCATACACAGACTCTCCCGGCTCCTCGTCCTCGCTCTTCAGGGGTTCTCGTGCTCCCACATCAATGCCGCCCATCTCTATGTAGACAGGTTCGTCTTCACAGTCGTCTGTGGGGCTCTCATCGCTCTGTGGAGGCGAGGGGTTGCGTTCGCAGGGGGAGGTGACGTGGTGGAGGGGTTTGGAGGGGCAAATCCCGCTGCCTCCGTGGCTCTTGATGTAGGACTCGTCGAAGGAAACACTCAGTTGCGTGTTGGGGTTCCTCTTAGGCTTGGGTGGTGGCACCCTCCTGCAGTCCTCACTGCATCCTTGAGCTGCTAAACGACAGAGAGAAATAAAGTCTAAACACACAAATCTATTGGACACATTCACAAGCACGACCTGATAACACACATGCAGGACATTATTTGTTTTCTGCTTTATACATTTGTTGACTATGACGTGTAATTATTGATCATTCTGACAAATATTGTTTTGTGTTATGAGTCCCATTACCCTTTTGTTCCTGCTGTCTGCTATCATACGCAACGCAGTGCTGCATTTGACAAAAAAATCTATTTCCATGAATCATTTATCATTAATCATTAAGTGAATCATTTCCGTTACCATAAAGCCTACTCCATTTCTGTGGGTCAGATGTAGGTCGAAACATATAGCTGTGAGTAATATCTTGAGTCAGATATGTGAGAATAGTTGAGGCATATGCATGTTTCTAGGTCACATATACGGCAGAGGAGCAGTATGTGAGTATAGTATGTGGGTCACACACACTGTGGAGCTTCTTTCTGATAGTGGTGACGTAGCATTGCAGTGTGAATCTCTTTAGATGTGGTGCAGTGAGGCTATGGTACAGTGTTCACGTCGACTAGATACTACTGTGCGGTGCAGCCCTGATTCTCCAACCGCGACACCAAAAACAGTTGAGACGCTGTGTAAAACTGAAACAAAAACAGAACGCAATCATTTGCAAACTGACTGTGTTTACCGACAGCGGTTTAACAAAATGTTGTGTTTCACCCCTTTCATACCCAATCATGATACTATCATCTGTTACCAATGAACCTGTTTACCTGCGGAATGTTCCAAACAGGTGTTTTTGGAGCATTCCACAACTTTTCCAGTCTTTTGTTGCTCCTGTCCCAACTTGTTTGAAATGTGTTGCTGCATCTAATTCAGAATAAGCAGATATTTACAAAGTTGATGAGGTAAAACACTAAATATATTGTCTTTGTGCTGTTTTCAGTTGAGTTTATGTCAAACAGGATTAGCAAATTACCAAATTGTTTATGTTTTACATAGCGTTACAACTTTTTGGGAATTGGGGTTGTAGTTTACTCCCAGTCGACAGCACTCTGTACCACAGAGTCGTGCACAGTGCGTTTCTAGGTCAGACACTGAGATGTTTGGATAGGAGTGTCCCTTTCTCTGATAGGAAGGGGGGGGGTAAGTGTAGTTAAGAGCTGGACCATGTCTGAAATCTTCAAACTGCAGATTTTACACCTTTAATAATTCAGATGCCAGATGGCCCAGACACACGCATACTTCCTGTAACTGTATGACTCACCACCAACGGTGCATGCACACACGCACACGCACACACACACACACTGCACATGCCTACACATTCAGAGGGGGAAATTAGGACAGGCATGTACACATTTTATACCACACAGTCTCACAATCTAAGGAAGTCAATCTCTACAGAAAAATGGGATTCTAGCTGTGTGGGTGAATGTCTTGTTTTCTGCTGAATGTGTAGCTGTGCAGACATGTTGCAGAAAGTTAGATAATAAAATAAAAGACTGCTTTACCAAAGAGTCTTTTATTTAAGTTGAGAAAATACTAGAAAATTCATGAATTAAAAGTCAAGAAAATCCAGTGGGTGAAACAATGCTTATGATTGAAAATAAAATCAGAGCATTTGATGCAGTTTTGCACTGGTATTTTGCATGCCATGCTCTGATGATGCTTATTTGAACTGAGGACCCACATTTTCTCCTCGTTACCACTAATTAACGAGGTGTTAACAAGAGATTTGGTTCGACCCAGATGTGCTCCTGGTATGGGTTTAATTGGGCTGACATGATACTCACATTCTTGTGTACTCTCTCTCTCTCTTTCTTGCTTTGTGTGAGCGTGTGCATGCAGTAAAGTGCATACAGAGGTGTAACTGCAGCCACCGAATGCATTATAACACTGATGGGTTTGAATGGTGGATCTCGAGATCAGTTTCAGCACTGGTGATGAATCCATCCCTCCAAAAATCTCTTACTCCCTGTCCCTTCTCTTCCCCTCTCCATTGCTCCCTCTCCTCCCCCTCCCCCTGTAGCGGATGTGTTTACCCGCAACCCCCTCCCCCCTCCCTCTCCTCCTGGGGAAAACGAATCTAGGTCAATCGCTCCTCCTGAATGAATTCTACTCTGACAAGCTCCTCCCCTTCCCGCTACAGCGCCAGCTACAGAGCACGCAACCCTCCCCTCAGCCAGGGACACCCCCACACTCTTGCTCCGATTGGCTCGCGCGCCTCAGACTTCAGCACCTCTACAGCCCCATTGGCTGGAGCTGCTCAGTGATTCTGTGATTGGCTGGGCTGCAGGGGGTCTTGTTTCTGTGGGATGGTTGCCGTGGTGCCCAGGAAGATCTGTGTGCACATAGAGAGATCCCCACCAATCTGAGCCAGGCTGGGCGACTCCCTTAACATCACGTTGGCAACGGAGCATCCAAACTGAAATGGAGTCACAGCTTCCTGCAACCTCGAAATCTTTTTTGCTCTCACCACCACTTGCCTCAAAGACTATTATTATAATGTCTGTTTAATTTTGCAATGCTTGTTAGTTTCTTCTTTGTGCTCAGCACATGTACTGTGGCTGATTCTTTTTCGAATAAAAGTGCTGAACTGTGTGCATTGTACATGTGCTACAGCAGCAATTGTATCTGTGGCTTGTTGAGGCAAACATTCCTTTAGCTCAATTAATTCCTGTCCGATTCATTAAAGCTTTTCCTACACTGAGTTGATGTACTATAATTATGCCCTCTTTTTCATCCATGGCCAAGCTAGCATATTGTGTTTGTTTATTTTGCTTCAGAAAAATGAGTGGAATTGCTGCAGGGTGCTTCTACTGGATCTTGATCAAGGCATCTCTAAATGTTGGCCTTGCCAGTTTTAACTGGAAGGAAAATTGTTTGGCCTTTATTGGTAATTTGCCTTGTAGAAATATTAAAGTATGCCAGTTTTAAATGAGGTTATAGAACTGTCAAGGCACTTCTGCCTTCTTTATGTGCACTCTGAACAGCTTTGATAGTTAACTGTGTGACCGATAACCTTCTGTAACCAGCACAGTGCTCTGATCCATCTACTGCGACAGTATTCAAAGCCATAGACATAGCAGATATGTATGTAACACCTAAAGATTACATGGAAAAGCCAAAAAAATGACGACATTTATAAATATTTGTTTCTGCTGACAATGCGCTGCACATCTTCTTTCACTCTTCAAGATTCTCAAAATAGAATTATCATTAAATTCAAGAATAACAAGAAGCTGCCAAGGCCTCAAAGTGCAGCTATTACAAAGCACAAATTTGATTCAAGGGGCATATTTTCCAAAGCAGAGCTTTGAAACTGCACAAAAATATACCACTCATTCATGTGCGTCACATTAAGATACTTTCACTGCTGGCTCAAGATGATAGTGCATGATTCTGAATGTCATAGTATCTGATTTATCTGTGGGGCAATGGAAAATATGTCAACAACCTGTATATTTCTTTATCTGACAGAGAGAGAAAGTACAAAACAATCCTTAAAAAATATCCTTAATCTTTCCAACCTTTCTTCTTACATTTTGACATCTGCAATTGCACAAGCCTGTGCACTTAATTATACTGGAATATATGCACATTGGTCCACTATCATTCAAACATAAGTGTTTTTTTTCCCCCCACACAATAGGCAATATGCCCACAACTAGTCACTGTAGTGCAGCTAGTGCAACCCAAACGTTTTAACCCCATTCCACTTATAGCTCTTTTTTTTCATCAATTGGCCACGCTGCTACTTAGTGAGTATGCAGTGAATAGCTAGAAGTCATGTCATTGCAGGAGAAACAGTGTTGAGGAGGGCACTGCAGAGAGCGGCTATATATAGTGCAGCAGTTTGGTGTGAAGTGCCACCACCACTCACCGTCACATCTCTCCCCACGGCAGGTGGACATGGGACTGTGGTCCACCGCCTCAGACGACATACTCAGCTTGGTGGCCGGGTCCCTCCTGGGCTTGGGCGGGGGCTGCTTCCTAGAGGTTGGGCTTCCCACTTCCTCCTCTCCTCCGCCCCCGCTGTTCCCGCCGCCGACCGAGTGGAGGGACTGGGAGCGTACGGAGAAGCCCTGCCCACAGGCAAGGGCATGCGGGTGGGGCATGGGCATGCGTTCCTGGGGGTCCGGCATGGTAATGGAGCCCATACGTAAGTGCTTGCCTTCAGTTGCTATGTCCTCACCCGTCCTAAAACAGAAAGAGAGGAAGCGAGAGACAGAGCGTAGAGAGGTCAGGGGAACAGAAATATCTATGTAAATATCAATGACGAATGATCTAAAAGGTATGAAGTATCATATTAGTTTGCATCACTGGACAGAAATCTTGCATCCCACATCATCCTTAGGAAGCAAGCAAAAATAACACATGCACTACCCTGACATACAGAGTGAACATACAGAAAGGCATGTCTCCATTTGTGTGAGCATATGTGTGTGTGTGTGTGTGTGTGTGTGTGTGTGTGCATTTCACTCTGTGCAAGTGGCTCAAATGATGACAGCGCCAAGTTAACAATAACAGACATGTTAGTGCCACTGAAAACAGGGTCTCTTTCAGGGCAAAGCATTGATTTGAGTTTAGCCCTGGATATGACCGATGCCGCTCACACAAGCACACACATAATGACACCATGCCTGTACACAATCAATCCCTATAAATGGATGATTGGCCTGAATGGAGCGTTAATGATGTCTGAGTGTTGTGCGGTAATGGGGGAAAGGAGGACTGTGTGTGCGCGTGTGGAAGTGTATTACTCATGTTGTGGGGACATAAATCTGTTTACACTGTCGCACTGTGGGGACTGGCCTTCCTTATGGGGACAAAATGCAAGTTTCCATAATGTAAATCATTAAATTTTAGAGTGAGGACTTGGGTTAAGGTTAGCATAAGTTTAGGCTTGATTTAAGGTTAGGGTAGTGGTTATGGGTATGGTAAGACTCCAGGAAATGAATGTAAGTTAATGTAATGTCCTCTGAAGTGATGAAACAGGAGTGTGTATGTGTGTGTGTGTGTGTGTGTGTGTGTATCACAGAGTAAATGAGCTCAAGATGTGACTGTGTTTAGGGAGAATGGTTCATACAAAAGCGTACACACACTTGATCGCTGCAGTTGATTGTGTTTATTTGCTCTCATATCGCAGTCACTACTAAGCTTCACGTCCGAGATTTGTGTAAACAAATGAAACGAAACAGGATGAATTTGCATGTGTGTCTTCACAAATCTCTGTCTCAGTGCATGCATGCCTGTGGGTGTGTGTATGTGTGTGTGTGTGTGTGTGTGAGCCCTCAGTGTGTGACTTTGCTGACTCTGACTCCCTCCAGGCCAGCTGCTGAACAGAAGGTGCTTGGTGGGGTGGGTTCATTGGTCAGGGGCTTAACTTTGCCTAGCGACAGGGTACCCATAGAAACCAGACACAAAACCAGCCGCCGCCGCACAACAATAATAAAGCGCACGTGTGCATCATGTGCATATCATAAGCATATCACATTTTGACTAAAGATGAGAGTGGTGATACGAGAGAAAGGCACCAGAGGCAACCTGTGGAGCCGCATTGCCAATTTTATATTAAAGAAAGCTGTGAAAAAAGGTAAAATAGATAGCAGATATTCATGCATATTCTGTATAAGAATATTAATCATTCATGTTTGGGCTAAAATGTCTCTGAATCAAAGGAGAAAATCGGCATCTATGGCATTCAGCCACAGGTGTGAGCAGCACAGTATAAACAACCCCTCTCTCTCATATGTTTTGGGTGTGCATCTGCTGTGAGTATGTGCACGCACACCCATGTACATGGCTTGCGTGTGTGTGGGTGGGTGGGTGTGACTGGAGTAGTGGTGACTGGATTATTTATAGGATATTTGCCCAGTGATTGGCTAGAGGACAGACCACAGGTGCACTTGGACCAGTTGGAGTTGACTTGTCGTCGGGCAGCTCTGGTTCTCTCACAGTGACACTTGTTGCGACAGGACAGTCAATAACCATGTTGATGCATGATGCTGTTTGTGGCAACAGAATTGCAAGTATTTTTTGCATTTAAGTAAATTCCTCTCCTGTCTTCACAAACCTACATTAAGTGAAGACCCTGGTCCACTCACAAAGGTCCCCTCTCCTAGAAATCGCCTACCGTGTATCACATTTCTGCTGATCATTGTCCAAAGCATGCTGCGATATTTTAGTTTTTCTCAACGAGGTTTCTTTTTTGCTCACACTGCCGTTTTAAAAAAGAGAAGTGCCAGCTAGGTGCGAATCCAACCACAGCGCTGTGCTTTTTGGGTTGTGATCGCTGCTCGTGCACATCGCCCACCAGCACCTGCAGGATTTTCAGCCACGCCTGCAGTCTGTCCCTTGCCATCCCAT
The DNA here is from genome assembly GCA_029783685.1 of Heniochus monoceros. Classification (NCBI taxonomy): domain Eukaryota; kingdom Metazoa; phylum Chordata; class Actinopteri; order Chaetodontiformes; family Chaetodontidae; genus Heniochus; species Heniochus monoceros. The sequence goes on along the minus strand of JAPZEA010000004.1, from coordinate 13,451,395 downwards.
TTCGCCAGATCATTTCTAAGTCTTGGCTGACCTGAAACCTGCTCTAAATTCTGCTTCAGTCTGATGAAACACACAAGGCTTTAGCACATGAAAGCAAGAGTGTGGTGAATGTATGCTTTGGCATGCCTGCTCCTTTTAAAATCTGCCCTATGTGCTCATTTTTCTACATTTTCCATGCTTTTTGACAAGCTTCAGACCATATGTGTGTTTTAGAGTGTCAGAGTGTTAGGATGAGGTTTTCTGAAGTGTTAGCAGCTCGTGTTACCTGTGTTCTTTGTGTATTCACAGCCATGGCAATCTAATTTCAATGTGAACTCTAAATGCCTGTTTTTCTTTTCTGCTTTATACAATACTTTCCAACACCGTATTAAATGCAGATTGTAGGCATTAATCATTCAGACATTATGATAAACTGCTTCTGAGGTCATTACTCTCAGCCAGTCTGTCATGTGGATACGGTTGGCAGCGTTTGGCTGATATGGTGACACACCAGATAGCGCATCTAGTATCCGGCTTTGTCTGGCTAACGTCAGTGAGGTGACGGCAGCGTTTGGACTAAAGCTGCCCCTATAACCGCCGGACATAAAGATACGAATCCAGGAGAGCTGATTTTCTTTGCAAGGTCATTATGTTGAGGTATGGACGAGACCAAAGAGAAGAAGAGGTCAATATGGGAGCGAACAGCCGTGTGTGTGTGTGTCAGTCATGGTAAACAAGTCTCAAGATGATATCTGTGTCTCCCTTCAAATCTGTCAGCTGACTAGAGTGATGGTTCAAATAAAGGCCCAGCCTCGCCCTCCCTGTGAGGTGTGATGTATGGATAACAGACTGCAAGTGACTCATTGCTTTTTGCCGTCTAGCCCCGCGGTAGCAGCTTTGACAAGATGAATGGAGGAGCAATGCAGGCATCTCACACACACTCCTCAAAGCACAACATTCATCATTCCTTCTCTAACTTTGTGTTCACATTCTGAACTACCTGGTTGACAGGTCCTAATTTTGACAGAGTGCAGATACAAAGTTTGAACATATTGGCAGGCAGCAGCAGTATCTAGTGCTTGCAGCTTAGGCCCAAGCAACAGTTTTAAGAAGTGCGTTTTCCACTATAATAGCAAAGCACTGCTAACTGTCATGGATCTGGATGACACTAAATGTCGGGGCTGAAAATATTACATAAACTGCATCGCCTTTCACTGGGACTGCCTCAACTTTGCACAAACAAAAGTGTATATCATCAGAATCATTTGAAGGATGTCATGTAACATGTAATTCAACAACATACATCCAGTCGTGTGAATTTAGTGGCTCAGGGATTCCATCGACTTCCTGTCATTCCCTTCACCGAACCCACATCTGCGAGAGTCAGCAGTATGCTACAGGTGTCTTTCCTTTTCTTAGAGATTTAAGGGTAATAAAAGAGGTGAGAACACAGCCTGCCACACCTTAAAGGACAATTCATTTTGGGAAACAGGCTTCACGTTCTTCACTTTCACGCTAAGAGCTGAGACATAGCCTATACATGTCTGTACCGTAAAAGTAAAGCGCTGCCAGCAGTTTGTGTAATCTGGACAAAATCAAATCAAAAATGACAATTCACCATTTCCAGATTAAACAAACACGATATAACCTATGCATTAGTGAGATTTAGAGGTAGGTGATAGTGTTGCCTTTGGACATACCCAGGCTAGCTGTTTCCCCTTGTTTCAAGTCTTTGTGCTAAGATGAGTTAGCCAGCTGCTGGCAATGTTGTCAGTCTGTCTAGCTCTCAATCTTCTCATCCCACTTTTGGCAGAAAAAATGATTAACCATATTTACAAAAATGTCAAACTTTTGTTTAAACAGGATAAAATGATCATACCTGTCCAGCCGAGGAATGGAAGGCCACCTGAATAAGTGGCCTTGGCTAGCAGTAACAAACCCCGTTAGCTTAGCGCTAGCAAAGTGAATTGGTGACGCAGGATTTTGAGGCTCTGACTTTACTCCTTGTCTGCTTTGAGACAGACAAGGTTCTGAGTAAGCGGTATGCTACGTAACCAGAAGATGCCCCCATACTTTATGCATCGGTAAATGGACAGGTAATAGCTGTGCAACTTTGCCATTTCATGAGAGGTGCACCCAAGGTGGGATGTTTAGCAGA
>JAPZEA010000004.1:13427735-13449158 GCA_029783685.1 Heniochus monoceros | reverse complement strand
GGCCCCGGGGAAGACCCAGGGCACGCTGGAGGGACTATGTCACTCAGCTGGCCTGGGAACGCCTCGGGATCCCCCCGAAAGAGCTGGAGGAAGTGTCTGGGGGGAACCTGGGTTACATTAGTGTAGCACACAGACTGCGAACAGAAGGACACAGCAACTCTGGCTCTGTTCACGGGTACACATAACACCTTGTCATGTTTACACTTTGGTTTTTATATGTGTGTTAAACAAGCAAGATGTTTATTAGTGAGATTTTGAGGTGCTAGTAGGTAGAATTTGTTACCAGTCTTTGTGTGTCTCACTCTCTTTTAGCTGTGTGTATTGTCTCTCAGTTTTGGTCTGAAATATCTCTTTAGCTGTTGAATGCTTCATAATGTTCACCAGCTAGTTGCTAACTGTATCTGTCTGAGGTTTGGTGCTGAGCAAGTAGTGTACAGTGCATTATTAGAGCTTTCTTTGCACAAAACTGTTGCTTGCTGTGGCTGAAAATGATGCTATGAGAGTGGCGAGAGTGAACCATAACAGTAAAGTTACAGGCTGGAGCTGAAACTTGGTTGTGTTAAGTATAAAAGTATAAAAATAACTGATTGCAGCTAATTTAAGTATTTCTGTATAACAATAAATATTCATGGCTACATAAGCAACAATCCTTGTTGCTAAACATCTTTAGGTATTAATTCATTAAGAGTTTAAGCCCCATCAGTACTAGATGTTGCTAAATCCTGATTGGCTCACAGATGTGTGTGACATCACCTTTTTCTAAATGAGACCAGCCCACTTCAAACCAGTGAAAACAGCTCAGAGAGAAAAGAAATACACAAATCTCTCATGTGGAATAACCAAAACTGTTTAAACTCTAGCAGAACGTTATGTGTTCATGTGGGCTGACTGAGAAAATAAGTTTACAGGGCCTTTAAAGTTAAAGCAACAACATTGGGAACTACAATTAAAACATTTATTAAAAGCCTGACTGGATCATTTCAGAGGTTTTTCCACATGGTAGTAAATACGTTAATACAGCACAGGATGGAGCCAGCAGCCATCTGTCCTGCTGAGTGAGTTGTTGACTGCATGGTCTTCTGCTGGTTCAATCTATCAGCACAAAAACACACGTGGGATAGGTATGTGTTTTTCCCAGTTAGTAAAAAGTGAACTGTTGTGGAAACATTGTGCAAGGTTACAAATAGCAACATCTTGGTGAGTATGGGTAGTGATGGAAAAAGTGTTTACCAGTAAAAGTAGCAATACTATGGGATACAAATACGCCATTACAAGTAGGTGTACTGCAACAAGCAGCAAAACATCACTTAAGTAAAACTACATTATTGTCAGCAAAATACACTTAAAGTATGAAAAGTTAAAGTACTCACTGTCCCCTGTCATTAATAGATGATTATTATCATTACTGATGCACTGACCAAGTCGACTATTGAGTATTTTAATCAACAACAATCCATCACGTTATAAACTGATCCTTGTTAACTGATGTTTTGTGTATATACATACGTATATATATAAAAAATCTTAACCTGAAAAGTGGGAGCAGATTCTTTACTGTCAGTTATACTTAGTACAACATAGTGACATTTGTTCTCTGCATTTTGGGGATGGGTTGTGCCGTGGGCAGACACTGTGTGGTGCTCAGCTCTAAGCCAGTGGCTTGGTCAAGGGCACTGCAGGAAATTGACCTGAGATACATGTTTTGCCCCCAGAGGAAACCCACGCAAGTACAGGGAAAACGTACGAGGAGAACTAACCACTGAGCTATGCTGCCCAAGACGCTCGTTACAAAAGCTGTTGAATAAAAGTAATGGAGTAAAAAATACAAGATTTCCCACAGGAACGTCATATAGTAAAAGTATGAAGACTCTTAAAATGAAAAATTCTCAAAATTGTGCAGTACTGAAGTAAATATACTGAGTTACTTTACACCACTGAGTAAAACCTAAAAATGACATGTATGTACTAGTAGTGTTTGGTTTGGATTGCATTCATTCTCCTTCTTTTAAAGGTACTGATGTGCTATCAGCCCAGTACTTCAGAACAGTAGTAGTAGTAGTACTGACCCAAGATGACTGCTGTCATGTCATTTCAGTGTGCATACTCACACAGGAGTCACAACACTGCATAACACAGTAACACAGTATATCTCACATACTGAAGAGAGATTTACTCCCTTTTGTATCTGCAGTATTTAGTGATGTGGATTATTATTGTCTATATTTCATCTATAGATCATCAACTTTGATCATTCATCCATCTCCATTATATTACTGATATATTCTTACTATATATATATTTATTTATGACATTTTGGATCATGTATTAATATAATATTTTTTTTTTAAAAATACACACTATATATTACACAATTAGTAATAATCATAATATTCCCAGACAATGAAGAGCTGCATGTTTCACAATGCCAGCGGTGGAAGAAGTACTCAGATCTTTTAGTTGATTTAAAGCACTAATACCACTGTGTAGAAATACAAATTACAAGTAAAAGTCATGCATTTGAAAGTATGTAAAAGTACAAAGGTAATAGCATCAAAATATACTTAGTGCCAAAAGTGAAAGAACTGCAAAATGGTCATTTCAGAATCACATTTATTATATCATTGGATTATAATTGTGAAGTATGTTAAAGTTGGGCCTCATTATCGTGTACTGTTAATGCTATGAATACTAAGACATTATTGACTTGTGTCACAGAAGCGCTTCAGTGTAACTTAGATAAACAGCGCCCTCTACTGTTTATTACAATCAACAAGCCTTACCTTTTATAACACCTTTGCTAAGCCTTTTGCTAAAATGACAGAGTTGCACTTGGTTTTATGACATTATTGTCTGCACTATAAACCATAATCTCCTTTTATGTGTAGTGTGTGAGGACAGGTGATGGCTGTCTCATTTTACCAAGTGTAAAGGTCTGCTGTGAGAAAGGACACAGTCATGACTGATGGCTTTACTTGTCCATAACCAAAGCCTTCTTTACCATATAGTACAGTCTAACAGTACACTCAGTAAATTTTGCAGACAATTATGCAGAATGAGAGATTTGTTTTGAATAAGCAATTGATTTGATGGTGATAATAAATAATGTTTACCTGTGTTAAAGGCATTACACACCCATGGGTCACCCAGGTCTTTTTGCCTGTTTGGACTTTTTCTCAAGACCATGGCTGTGTCCAAAATCACTCCCTATTTACTGTATAGTCTCTATTTAGGATGTTGCATGCTGTGTAGAATGTGAAGCCCCTTGAGCCAAATTGTGATTTGTGATTCTGGTCAATACAAATAAAATTGACTTTGTTACAGTCGTGAGGAAGGCGAGGACCCAGAATGCAGAGTTGTTTAAACCAGGGTTTATTAGCAAAAAAACAGCAAAACCAAACATCACCATCAAGGGAAAAATGCAGCACTGGCAAGAAAAAAATCCAAAATCACCACAAGGGAAAAAAACTCAGCATTCACATGAAACATAAAATCAAAGCAAGGAGAAAAATCGGTACTCACTAGAACAAACCAAAAACACCGCAAGGGGAAAAATCAGTACTCACTAGAACAAACCAAAAACACCGCAAGGGGAACAAATCAGTAAAGGCAGGTGGAGCGTGGCAGGAAACAGGAGGCCAATCTGCAGCAAGACTTGAGGAGCAGGAGAGTGATTGAAGTCAGCTTAAAAAGAGAGTCTTGATGAGTGAGGATTGGAGTCAGGTGTGTCTTGCTGCCACTCCACTCAGAGGAGGTCGGCTCCGCCCCTGCCACACTCCAGCACTGCAGACACAGAAGCAAAAACACAAGAGCAAACCAAAACACAACCATAACAGTATACTGGGAATCTTGTCACATCCTCTTGAATATATTCACATAATCACAGTCCATGGAAACATGCACTGATATTTAATTGATTTTGGTGAAATTTTAGATCTTGGCTTTTCCAGTCCAGAGGATCTCTATTTAAACAAGAGATATATTCACCCGCTGGCAGTTGTAACACACAACCATCAGGAACACCACACCCAACACAGTGGGTTTCTAAATTAAGTTAGAAAAAAGCGCTACTGGATTTTTGAACAATTATACCAATGTTTCACCATAAAACTTGCAACAAACATATTAAAAGCGTGCTATGGTTTAAGCTCAAATGTAAAGAATATTATCACATTTAGTCAAATGGCACATGTAAAGGTATAGCTATTGTCAGGTTAATGCCACTGTTATTGATTTTTCTTGTTGCTTTTGTTCCCCAATTTCCCATAAGTAAGCACACAGACATGCAAATGCACACATTGACACAACACACACACACACACACACACACACACACACACACACACATGCATGCATGCGTGCCTCATATGCAGGTATGTGCACACACACACAAATAAACACACACATCGACACATCCTCACTTTCTCCTCCTCTCACACCTTCTCTCAATCACACAACGCAGACGGAGAGATACAGACAGGTAATTGGTGAGAAGGAGTGTGTGGTACAGTACATTGGCAGTGTGCAGGGGAGACGGTATACACAACATTGATAGGGAGAAGGAGAAGTCGGTCTCAGTCAGACAGGAAACGCGGTGCACACACAGGCACAATGCTTAGGTTGGCTGTATTTCTCTCCACACTCAAATGTAAGAGGGTTTAGGCTCTTTGAGGCACTAAGTAAGGTTAATGCAGCTACGGGTTAATGCTAAAAGGAAGCTGCAGAATGGAGAGTGTTAGATTAAGACAGATTTTGAGGTCACTGGCTTACATTATACCCAGTAAGAGCGAGAACTGAAAGACCAGAAGGTCCCTGAGATTATTCCAAAATGTGACGTCCGTATTAGAGAATAAGATCAAAGTTTTAAATTAATTAAATCATCACAGGTGCAGCTGGTAGTCGTCTTTTGGCTGAGCCTATAAGTTATGTACCATCCTTCAAACTACCATATTTATTTTAAATCCAATTAATTTGTTTTTTCCCTCTTGCATGATTTATATTCCAATTTGGTGCCAGACTCTGACTCAGCATGCTGACGGATGACTCGACATCTTTATCCACATACATCACATTTACATACGGTTCAGAATAAACGCAATAAGATGAAAGCTGACAGGAGGCTGAAATACATCCAAGATTTGAGCTGTTTTTGGTGGAAAGGGTCGTCCTCGGTCATGAGAGTAAAGACACATCCATGACAGTCAAGATGTGCTGAACTTTTGTTTTTCAAGATTATCGAAAGTGCAAAACTAATAACTTTACAAGCAACTTATTATTAAGAAAATTATTATCAGTACATGAATTAGAAAAAAGTACTTATCAGGATGTTTTTGTAGTGACAAAAAAATGAATGCTTAAAAATGTATCGATAGCAAAATAATAATATACAAAATATTTTCAACATTTCACTCTAGGGCTGCAGCGAACTATTAATTTCATTGTCAATTAATTTGTGAATAATTTTTCAATTAATTAATTACTTGTTTGATCTATAAGGCGTCGGAAAATTGTGAAATTTTCCTCTGACAACTTCCTGAAGCCCAGAAGACGTCACATTGCTTGCCTTCTCTGAATAAAACTCGAAAAGCTGAAGATATTCAGTTCCGACAAGTGTAGATATTAAAAAGCAGCAAATCCTCACATTTGACAAGCTTGAACTAGAGTATGTTTGCCATTCTTACTTGAAAAATGACTGAAACGATTTGAGCGATCATCAGAATTGCTTCAGATAATTTTTCTGTAACCTGATAAATTGAGTAATCCTTTCAGATGTACTTCCAACTCTGTCTCCTAGAAATTTTGTTTATATGTGATATTTGCATTCAGAATTATGTGGTGGCGACAAATGTAATCGCTGCCTGGGTTATGATAAGAGTCAACGTTTCTTTGAGTGAATGAAACACTTCATTTTATCCGCGGAGTTGCAGGGAGATGGTTGAGGTGGATGGCAGATGTGCAAAGTGCAGGACTGTGACACCAGAATCCAGGGTTCGCTTCCAGACTCCTGTCTGTGGTCAGATTTGCGAGATTGCCTATTTAGGTGAAAAACAACAATTTTGTGACTTGCCAGGTATGTTAATTGACAAATTTTCCTAATTATGCTACTACAAAACTTATCATAATTCAGTCAACATTACGTCTTTTCATTTGCAATTGCTAATTAGTTGTATATAAACGGAATTTCTAGGAGACGGGGCTGCTACTTCATACGCTCCTTTGCCCATTTTTGAGTCAGTTTTGGTGAACATGCCCTCATCGAGACAAGAAACTAGATCAGTGAAACAGATAATACACTGAAATCAGATGCTCTTTAAAAAAAACAACCTACCTACTTGTCTTTTAGTTTGTTAAATTATTTGTTATTCAGCAGCTGACTTGGAAGTCAAGGAATTACAACTAAACAGGCACAATTTGCGTAATTTAAAATATCATGTCTGCCACTTTAAACACTGAGACCCGCTCTTTCATAAACCTCAGACGTAAAATATCTTTGGTGGCAAAGTGACTAGAATTTGAGACTCAATAGATCAAGAAGATATGTACCAAGCAAGCAGCTCTTACACAAATTAAACATACAGGCTGTTAATTGCCTGATTTCTGCATTTAAAAGCCTCGGACCTGCCTCAATACTTTTCTGCAATAAAAACGATCTGTACTGTTTCATATTTGAATTGTATATCTGTCGCCTAATTTGCACTCATTAGAAGAACTGGAAACAGGTGACAGTATGTTGAATAACTTCCTGCTGATACCTGCACACTTGTATGACAATCATCAATCGACTTCATTTGCATTAAAAATGTGCTTTTAAGGCTCATGAACTGAATAGATTAGATTAGAGCGAGATGTGCCGGTAGATCCATACGGTGCTGTTAACCAGACTGCTAGGCATGACCAGATGATGAAAGTTCTGCTGAAATGATGTGCATGTGGAGAAACGTAACCGCTGCCTGTAGTGGAAGCAAGTGATTTCAGATAGTTGCTGCTACACATGACAGTATGTTAAAATGTGTGATGTTGCAGCTAAAAGGTTCCCCCTCTGGCTTGCATAATGCTCTGTCACCCTCATAGTCGAAACCCACATTCTAGCCCACGGCTGCAGGGATCCTGCCATACATGCTTAAGTGCTTATGACAATTAGCTGATTCTGGGTTGTTTGGATCTAATTGAAGCGCAAGGGATTGAGAGCGATTGAGAGACGTCGAGCGATTCCAGCATCGATGGAATATTCATGAACATGTTGCTAGGACTTATTGTGTTCAACTAAGTTCTTCGGCGTTCGCCTGAGAGAATCTGCTTTCTTTTATCAAGCAGTTTCTTGACATAGAAACTGGGGCTGAGGATGAAGTTCCTCACGCACAGTGCTGTGTGTCATACAGTGTGTTTGTGTGTGTGAGACCTTACATGTGTTACTGTGCATATGAGGTTTGGCGTGAATTTGGGGTGTGCTGCATGAGAGAATTTATCAATGCATCTGTGTTGCTGTGAGGACACAAACTTCTCCATGGATGTGTACCTGTTGTTCACTCTCATATATTAAACTAAGGAGTGCATAAGGAGTGCAAAGAGGGTGCAAATTAAATTCAGTGAAGGAAAAGATTCCTGCACACTGACGGCACTGAGACAGAGCATTTCAGTCATGGACCTTCGTCAATGTGAAACAACTGTAACAGATAAGGAAGCCAATAAAACATCTGAGACAATTTGCACATCAGTAATTGAGCCTTAAAATATCCTTTAATATTTCCTTAAAAGACACAAAAAGCATTTATCACAATCTGTAGAATACGAATGAAGGAAAAGATTTTTTTTCATGGTACTCACTGGGTTTCTGAAAGGGTCTGAAATTCTGCTTTAGTATAAAGACACAAACTTTTTTTTAACTGAAACGTGTCTCTCAAAAGCTCCGTGCCTCTTTTTCACTTGCGTACACAAAATTGGCCCAGACACACTTTTGCACATCCTAATTTTGATGATTACATATTTTCAGTTGAACGTTTTCATGCTTGTCTATGGCACAGAGCAAAATCTTAGACCCTTTCAAAAAATGCAGTGTCATATATCTAAAAACATACAGCTCTTTTAATGTAACGTTATACATGTGCAGTCTTAAGTTGTGCAAGAATGAAAACACAAAAATTAAGGACGTGCACTCCAAACTGCAAATACTAGGATAGAGTACAAGCATTGGTAGAAATGCACTCCATTTTCAGTGTGAAATGCTAATTACTTGCTAGTTAGTGAGTTATCACACTAACAGTACCTTCTGCCTTGTGTGTGTTTTGATATTTCTGGTTTTTGTAGCGTATTTCCTTTGTACTCAGGGAGCACCTTAGTTTTCACCCAAAAGCAGTTCTGCTCTTTTTCATGAATATGAATAACTAATTTCAAATGTGTGTGTGTGTGTCCATGTCTGCACAAAGGGTAAAGAAAAGACGAAGAGCGGCCGTTTGGAATTTGCAAGCATATGTAAATATAAGTAAATGTAAGTGTTGTAAGTGTGTAATTGTGTGTGTGTGTGTGACAGAGGTGTGTGCGTGTGTGTGCTTGTGTATTTTTGAATATACTGATATGTTTAAGTAAATCTGTGGGCATCTGTGTATATGACTGTGTGGATAACTTCCTCTGATGAAATACAATAAAAGAAACCCATGGTGAAATAGCAGCAGGCAGGAAGACCCGCCTCACTCAAACCTAACGTGCTGATCTGATTGGCCTATGGCTGCTCCAGCTGTCACCAGGCAGAACACATCTCCTGCAACTGAGCTCACACTTAATCTCTCTCTCTCTCTCTCTAACAGGTTTTTTTCTTCTCCCCCCCACTCTTAAACACATTTGCTCTAACAAGCTCTTTCACCCTCATACAATCACACAGGCCATTTGTTCTTCCCTACCCTTTCTCACACACTTACGTATTCTATTTTCCTGTTGTTCGTGTCCACGCACATGTACACAAGTGCGCACGTACATGCCTGCGCACATGCAAATCCAAGCAAGCACACAAGAATCCTCACACTCTCTCTCACTCTAAGTAAGTTACTGTAAAAATGGGTCGTCTCATTGACCTACTTATAGGCTTCATGAAAAATCCAGTTATTTTTTAGACTTTTCCTCCAGTGACTGTGTATTAATATTTTAGCTATAGCAACAGTTGAGAGACAGTGGAAGGCTGGCAGGACAGTAGATGCCACTTTCCTCAGGCATCGCCCTGTCCCATTCACCAAGTTACTGTACAGGACTGCATCAGACTGCTAATAAGAATGGAAGCTGGGGAATTTTGCTGGCAAGTGATAAAAGACAGTCCAGCATGGGCTTCTGAGTGCTTTTTAGAGCTGTAACTGAGGTATAAAGTTGAACTCTAAGTCACCTTTGAACATGCAAGGGATATTCAGTGCGCATACCGTACAATGCACTGACAATCACCGACACAGCTCAGTACAGCTCTTTTTGAATCGCACGACCTTTTGACAGAAATGTTGCAGGGTTCAAAGTGTTCCTTAATAAATCAGTTAATAGGAACCACATCTGGTCACATACGAATGCTCATCCTCCAAAACCACATCACTGTAATCATCTGATGCACAGCTAAAACTCTCAACAGCTGCTAAAATACTTTTGTACCGTGTCAGACAGACGGCCCGAACACAAATGACTTTTAGCTTCCATGACAACACTGGGCAGCATTTCCCATGAGCCTTTTCACTGTAAACTAAGGTTTGTATAGTATGGTGCATCGTTAGATTAATTGTTTGACCATCAAAGTGGAAAATTAGTGTTTCTCTTCTACTTTATGGGTGTTCTCTCAGATAAAATATGCATCCACTTGATGTCCCCTTTAATAAAAAAATCATAAATGGTAATTACTACTTATTAGTACTGTAGACTCACTATGAAATAGACAGCATGATTGTAATATGAAATTAATGCCTTTTTGTTTTTTTGACTTTTAACAATTATACATTTTCAGGTGAGTCATGAGTTATAAGACTTAATGAAAAGCATGTTAAAGCATAGAAAAAAACACAGAAAAATTAGCTGACAGAGAATCTCTTGGTGTCGCATCATATGTTAAAGTTGTGCTCTCAGTTTTTCTGGGGAACAAAGCAACACAGACGTCCACGTCTCCACACGGACACATTCCAAACCCCTCTGCGATGTCCCATTATCGTCCCACTCTGTGACTCAGTGCTGGCTATTCTACCCCACAACACAAGCACGCCGCATCCACGTGTTCGTCACGTTGCGAGTGCGTGCTTCTTATTCGCTCAAGTTTCGGGATTGCCACGCAGCGGCGATGCTCTGCACAGTGGCACTGCCTCAACTGCTTGCTCATCACATGTGAAATGTGGTGCAGTGGCACATGTTACTGATCTCTAATGAGGTTAATCGGGAAAAAAAACATATTTTCTGAAACTCTAATGGGTGTTACAATGATACAGGTTTCACTCTGTGAAAGATAAACACGTGAATCGTAGCATAACCAGAAGTCTCTTAACACGTCCCACATCCTAACATACTTTCTGTCACAGCCCACCCCGTTCCTTCTTAATTCTAAATGCTCTCCATCTCAGAAATGGAGCAGCGACGACCTCCATCCAAGGACAAGTCCCAAATAAGTCTAAAAGTGAAAAATTAATTATCCTCTATAGATCGTGGGGTGCACCAGTCCACACTGGCAACCCCCAAAATATGGCAACCTGCCATTGCCACAGGGACCCTCTGGCCACTTGTCCTAATTCCTTACAACCTCTTCCTGAAATGAACCCAGTGACATCCTTGTATTTACAGAGCAGAATCCATCAGTGTGCTGCTGCAAAACTTGTGAGTCCACTTCATAAAACGCTAGGAAGTTTACCACTGCCCCATCCAATCCAGACCAGATTATTAATGGATGTTTTTTATACAATATTTTATACAATATATCATGCAAAACCTTTGTCAATGAGTTGGTTTTTTTTCTTTTTTTGAAGCACTATGTTTTCTTCCTACCTCCTTATGGCTTCCTCCTGTTTTCTCTTCTTGTCGTTTTTCTCCTGCAGGAATGTCCTATTTCTCTCATTCCTGGCGTGGTCCAAGTTCTGAGCTACCAGGCCGTTGTAGGCTCTCAGCCCATTCTCCTCAACATACTGGAAAAAACGGAGCGTTTCCTCTTCTTTGGAGCTCATCATTCTTCAAGTGTTTCCACAGCATTCTGATAAACACATAAAGAAAATGTTAGAGACGATTGTTTGCCTTAGAGAGGTATCCGAAATACTACTAATAACATGGACTACTAGGGCATCATACTGTATACGAGTATGGTTTGAATGCAAAACAAGCATGCAGTTATGTCAGTAATCATTCCCTCAACCTTCCCTTTTCAAGGTCAGCCTTGATGAGATGAAAAGCGAAGAGGACAAGATTGCATCAGCGCCATAATAATGTCACACAACCGAGTTTGTGTGATGTTGCTATTGTTTTTAATGTTCCTGACTGTTCCCGTCAGGTTCATGGCCTATGAAAGATTCATAGACTTGCATCATGCCTGTGTCCACAAGAGTAAACATTCTCCCTGGAGTGTCGCTTTTATTCACTGTGCACACAAACACGCACGCAAAAGCTCACATGCACATGTAAATACGCAGTCAAGGGACTCACCATCTCGCTACTGTTACTCATAACCTTCAGTGTGAGAGCTTCCGTTTTCTTGTGGGCTGTGGATCAGTAGCAGCTGCTCATTTTCTCAGTTGTGTTTGCACATTTTCTGGCTGAAATTATTGGCTGTAACCAAGTGAGTGTCTGAATGAAACTGAAAAAGGGCTTTCATCTTCTGCGGTTGTAATATGTGCCGGGCTCAGATGTGAAAATATTGTACTCCTGGGACCAGCCACACAGATTAAATGAAGCAATCTTACTAGACTGTGATGCATGGTTTTGCATATGCGGATATCAGCATCAATCTTGCGTTTAAGATCTAAAAATAATCTCCTTTTGAGTTGTTCCTTGCTGCCTTTTGATTCTGTTAAAAGACTATTACTGACAGCACCACTGTCATAAGAAAGAGTGTGGATGGTTCTGTGAGGAAAAGCCTCTTCAGTGAAACATCCACATTGGTGCAATCATACTATGATTCACTCCTACTAAATGGGAATCATGTGAAAACAGCACTGTTTGCAGCCACTTTGACATTGAGCAGCTGATGGTGTGATTCACTGTGCATGCATGTACAGTATACATTAGCCTGAAAGCATGTGCAACTGCATGCAACATGATACATACTATGTGCAACAGCCGGATGTGAATTTGGAGTGGCCAGTGGTGGAAGAGAAGAAGACAGTGCATGCTTTTATGTAGGTCAATGTTTTCAGATCAGCCTAAGACTCATGCTTGTTTACGTGTGAGAGAAGCACTGAGTGTGAGTGTGCGTGGGGAGGGGGAGGGGGCTTGTGATAACTGTATGTATGTTTGTGTGTATGTGTGTGTAGGCAGGCAAGGGCAGCGGGGGGAGGGGGGGGGTGGAGGGGTGCTTGCCAGATGGAGATTGCAGGGCCAACTGAGAGACTGGCCATTGTCTGGCCATCCTCAGCATCCCTCTAACTCGTGTCTGTCTATCAATAAGTCCAGCATGGGGCCTAGGTCAGTAGGTTTATCTGCCGGTTCCACTCCCTACGACATATTCTCAACACTCCTTAGCATAGGTTTTTACAGGCTCGAGGAGAGGACTGATAAGAGCCAACAGAACAGGCCGATTCACCATCTCGGAGCAGAGTTCTAGGGAACAGAATCCTGGTGTCAAGTGGTGTAGAGATTTTTTTCGCCCCTGATTATCAGGTCTTATCACAGATGCACAGGCACAGCCAGAGATCCAAAGCTGTACAAAAGAAATAAATCTTGGTTTCTGAGGAGAAATGAGGTGCACCAGTTAGATGTGTTAAGGTTGCAGCAATAGGAAGGCACAGTTCAAACAGTGTTTGATCTGAATTAAGCCTGCCTGCCTAATCCCTGTAAGCCTGCAGCAGCACTATGCACTAGAATCAGCTTGTTTATCACACTGTTTTTACCAACCAAGCCTTTCACATTGGATTGTCCTCCCATAACTCATCGATGTAAAATGCTATTCTTGTTTGCTAATCTCTATAAAACCCGTCAATTGAGTGATCCATTTTTCCCCAACCAAGCTTTTTGTCTCCATTCTCACTCTTTCCCCTTCGCTTGATGCATTTTCTCTTTCTTTTTATCTGTTTCGTCTCTTCTCTGTCCCTTCACCCCAGTTGACATGGGCTGCAACAGTTGGAACACAGAGGTGCACTTTGCTTTAAAAGTAAATGAAAGTGGCACACCGTTTCTGTTTCCAGGCAACCATGTCACAGGAGAAGGGCAGCATGGATATTCTAGAGACACAATGTCAAAAAGATTGCAAGGCCAATTGTCTGGTGACAACACGCGTGGGCGCACACACACGCACACACACACACACACACACACACTAGTGCAGTGCAGTGGACCAAGTGAGGATTAACCTGTAAATCCAGGCACACACAGGTGCTACACTTGGCAGCTCTGCTTTTGGGATTTTCATGTGGACTTGAGGAAAATTCACCTCTGCATGAATTATGATGTAGCATGAGCATTTGAGGGCATATATGGTAGTGGGAATGTGAGTCATTGATGTGTATAAGCAAGTGTTATGATGCATACTTACAATGGGGCTGTGTCCCTGCTGGTTTGTGGACCAACGTGTCTTCTGTCTTCCCCTGATGAGTCCAGTGCACACTAGTGAGCTGTGACCTATGCTGGAGCACCAGTGCACTATTCCACTTAAATCCACATAGACTTCCATCCATTGTATGGTCCAACTGATTGACTTGCTAGAAGGAGTCCCTGTGACCCAGGATAAGGCTGGTGCTAGAGGGGAGGTAGGCCATTGGGTGCCCAGCCCAACGTTCCCTCCCCTGGGCACAAAAGGGAGATGCGACCCCTCCAGTCCAGATGGTGCCAAACTCCAAGCCAGGTGCCAGCTTCACTGCTCCACACATCTGCACATGCTAGAGACGGAAGGAAGACGCAGCGTAGCAACAGACCGCACCCGCAACCGCAAGCATGACATAAATACACACTAACACGCTCTCACATGAAACTCCGCTGTGCAGTGGCAGACCAGGCACTCACAGTCTTTCTCATGCTTCTTTCCCAGAATGTCTCTCCTGCTTCGATGTGTCAGAATGCACAAAATGTCTCGGCGTCGCACAGGTGAGGGGGGTCCTCATCCGCGGTGCCCTGAAGGTTGAGACCGAGGTAAAGCAGAGCGGTGTGCGTTTCCAGTCATTGTGTTCCCTGCCGGCTTCCTTCGTCCCGCTCGTCCACACAGGTCTGCACAGCCGGTCTGTGCTTAAGCAGATGACACCGGGCTTCCCAGCTATAGATCACAACAAGAAGAACACGCCCACTGCCTACTGTAGCCACCTTCTATTAGGACGTCATCCGCTCTCCCTCTCCCCCTCTCTGCTTCCTTTTCCTACACTCTTATTTCTCTCACTGTGTGCTTTTCAACTCATCCTCATAAGCACTCTTACCCCAGTCTCTTGCTCCCAAGTGGACATTTTATGTTTTTGTCTTGTGTGCCTCGCCTGCCTTCCCTTTGCAGTTGCACTGTAACTGGAGCCTGGATGTGTTTTTCTGCTTTCAGCACCACGGAGAGCTCTTTCTGTCAGAGGGTGAAGGGGGGAGGAGGGGGTTGAGTGGGTGGGCACACTCAGACGGGGCCAAGTGGAAAGATGGGGGAGGCACTGGTGGGGGGAGCTGAGTGGGAGGAGTCACCGGGTTGCCAGGGTGTGACCTCATTAGACACAACCTCCTCTTCCCCCGGCAACCGCTGCGCTCCCCCTCCCCGACGCCCCAACCCCCCTCCTCTCTCTTACAGCTCGTAAACAAGACCACGACACAAAAACACTTGCAGTGAATACACCGTGTTGCTCTCAAGTGCATTCATTACATGTACAGTAGCCAAAACAAAGCAGAACAAAACAAAGAGCAGCAAACGCACGGAAGCAAAAAAACACACAGAAAGGAAAAACAGTACTTTGCAATTTCCAATACACACACGTTGACATGCTGATGCAAGATTAAAATATGTTTGCATAAACAAACAGACGCAAGCAATCCAGAGTAGAGCCTTGTTCCCAGTGGCCACAAAGATGAACAGGATGAAAGCAGGGACAGAGTTGAGCCTGAGTTGCGTGTTTGTCAGGGGGCTACTGCAGCTGCCGTGTACTTCTGCCTGACTGTCTGGGGGACGAGTATTGGTTTCAGTAGTGCTGTCGGTTTTTTATGTGGTGGGAGCGCCTGGTATATGGTGCAGAAGCAGGGGTTGAGGTAGGGTGAGCGGTGCGGGTGGGGTGGAGGGGGGGGCCGGGTTTGCTCGGATGGATTAACACCGTCGACACAAAAGGATTAGGGAGCAGAGATCTGTTGTTTTCATCAACCCTTCCCTCCATTTCTCTTAACCCCCGCCCTTCTCCCCCTCACTTTCCCCCTCCCTCTATCCCTGACTCTGTCTCACACTTTGCGGCGGCGGCGGGGGGGCGGGCAAAATAAGGCGCTGGAGTAGGAGGTGGGAGGACATCAGTTTTCACAAACATGTGTTGGTCAGTTTATAGGGGAGAAGGGGATAATGGGGTTGTTAAAAATAACGCAAGGGGAGGGGGAGCCAAAAAGAGCATCAACGCACTGGTGAGTTCAGCAAGGCTAGGGATGAACCACTGTGTTGGATTGCATATGATTTTCAAAAGGGGCGCCTGCTCTGGAATGTGGAAAAGAAAGGTAAAATAGGGTGAAATGAAACAATATTTCCTCTGACCCCAGTTCAAACACTCGTCTCATAACAGCATGCCACATGCCATAAATAGCCAATTGCTGTGATCTCACTGAGATAAAATGCTATGTCAAAAAGGTAGTCACCCCCTTTTTCTGCCTATTGTGGGGGATGTGGTCGACTGGTCACGCACAAAGCAAGTCACTCTATCCAGACCAACTCGGCACATGCACCCATGCACATGCACATATACACAAAGGCCCTGGTCTGACCCCAGTGCACGGCCCGTGTGTACAGTCTCAAAGGAAGTATTTAGATCCTATCAGAGTTCAATGAGCACAGACAGTGAGGAAATCTCAGGGGTGAATGGGTTAAACAAATTTTTCCACCTATATGCACAACAGCACTTTGTTTTGTGAACAGCGGAGGACACTCCCTCAGGGACAGCGTGAAGGGTGAAAAAAGATACCATGCCTGTAACTTTTCAGTTCACACACCCTTACAGACGCACAAAGGCTTGCATACAGAGAGGAAGGCATCCAAACTGCCTTAATACATTAGCAAAGGCATGTGTTACTGTATTCAAATTAATTTGCAGTGAAAAATGAAATTCTTATTTTTGTATTGTATATATGTATCAAAGCTGATAAAACATATTGTGGGAAGATTCTACTCAGTTTCATATATATGGGCAGCAATAGGCCGATAATTACTTGTGAATATAAATATGTGATGCCAACTTGGAACCAAGCCACACACCTTCCAGTGAGCATGTAAGGCATTTAGCAACAGATGACTCTGGCTGGGGGCTGATCACAATACATCTGATCAATTTTCTGGTCAGATAATATCTCCCGCACTCACTTACTAACAAGCCACTAGCATGTAGTCAGCCAATCAGTCTGGCAGAGTAACATAACCTCCATAGTTCATGTATACAGTGGGACATTGTGACATTAGTGACTGTTTACAAATACAGACCGATGTGCCCTGGAGCAGATGCCTGGTACTCGGTTCAATCATGCATGTAATGATGTTGTATTGATCCACTGCTATAACAGACTAATGAAGAGTCTATAAAAACCATTATACCAATCAATTAAATGCCACCGAGGAAACAGAGTCATTATAAACAGAGCAAGGACTCTGCTTTACAAGGTTTTATTAAGTGCAATTGATTGCCATCAGGGATTGGCACATACACATGGTACTGCTGCAAATGGTATCTGCTTCCAAGGAGGGTGTGGGTGGCACTTAGATTCTTGAAAGCGCCTATGAGGCTTAGTGGCATTCTCTGTTTTCTGTCCTCCCTGGGAGTGCTATGCAGGTGAGGATGAAGAAGGCACTGGCAGGACAGATAGTGAGACAGTGGCACTGAATATGTCAGACTCTCATTAAAGATGCAGCACGCCTTACTTCCACTCCTCACATCTCCACCCGAGAGAAATGGAGCATAAGGTTCCGGCTCTGACCAGAAATGCGCAGACATTTGACCACTCCATGCCTCACGTACACATGCACGTACTATAAACTGATGCACCCCTTTCCTACTCAATGCACCACACACCATGTTTAGGAATTTCTGAATGCGAGACACTGCATTAGTTTTATTTAATTATTTTTTACCAAAATCTTATCCACACGTTCCTTAGAATTGAGCTGCACAGCATGAGGTAATGTTCAACTTAATCAAGCTTCTCAACACTCATTTATCACCACTTCCTCCCTCCAGAGATGTCAAGCTGAGGCACGTCTCTAACAACCACCCTCCACACTTCCCGCTGTTCCTCCAAGACAGAGAGGTGAAAATGGGAGACTGAATGGCGTAATCTCTCAAACAGGCGGTTGAGGGCTCCAATCTTGGGGGTTTAACCCCCTGTAAGCCCCTTAAGTCCCCAGTTTAGAGGGCCAGAACTGATGGGCTAAAGCCCCCGGAGATGGTCTATTAACTTCCGGACTCAGACACAGCATGAGGACACAGGAATGAAGGATGACTACTGCAGCCACTTCATCCTTCTGTAATGCTAGTCAAAGGATTGGCTGGACTTAATTGGTTATGTTCATGACCATTATAACATGGTTAGAAGAAGGTCAGCATTAGGATGTAGAAAGGTTTCTGATGGTGGTGTAAATACTGAGAGATATTGTTCTTCAGTGATAGTAAATTTCATGTTTTATGTGATGACTGTAAGGATGCTACTTACTTACTGCCAAACAAAAAGTGGGGATACATGAGATTATTTTAGTTCAAAATAAGATCTGCCTTCACTGGGTGAAGAGAAACAGCAAAACAGCGACTTCCTGTCACCTCAGACAGGTAAAATTACAGGAAACACTGTCACCTCCTATTGACCTTATGTTAATGGTACCTAACACAGAGAACTTAACCTGCATGAATGAGGATCAAGGGCGTCTGAGAGAGGACTCAGAAAAAAAACCTAGGGTTATTGGCGCCATCTGCTGACCAAAATCTCTAACACTTGAAGTGCATCTGTTTAAGACACACATCATTTAAAAAAAACAAAAAAACAAAACTCACTTATCTCTTCCCTCACATGGTTTCTAAATGGCAAAAAGGCCTCACCAGAAGCATCAGCATCAGGAGCGTTCTCTGTAGTCTATAAATATCTCTGCAGAAAGAAAGATGTTTGACTCTCTCTATTGCTGATGAAATGTTAAAGTTTTTACTTACCCTAAAATAGTCCCTCTGTATCCAAACAGACATGTCCTAGTTGCAAAATATAATAAAGGCAAACAAAGGGTGCAAATACCAAATGAAGATTTTCAGCATTCAGTAACACAATTAGTCTGTCATTGGGATAAATGTCAGAACCAGTAAAAAGGAAAGTAACAAAGCAAGGCACAGATTCTGTTATATAAGACTGGCCAGTAATATCCTAAAAAAAACACACTGTGGACCATTTTGTGTATAATAATGTTGATGATGGCTTGTATTGTTGTGCAAGAATGGGGATGTGGTCCCAGCACATAATCACAATGCCAGCGGATACAAAGCTAGTTTGATCTGGCCCAAATGAAAAGACAACAGTAGGTCTACTGGCTGATGCAAGCCCCATGTGAACAAAAAAATCTTGCATATATAAACAACCAGATATGTCTGTCCTGATAAAAAAAATATGAAATTGTAATCAAATATAATGCAAAAACAAGTTTAACAGCACACCAAAACTCTTGAAAAGGTCACAACAGTAGAAAAGGTCAGAAGAGTAACACTGTTAATACTGCAATTAACAACTGTACATATACATACACTGTACATAAAAGAAGATAGCATTTACATGATAGTTTGTAAATGGTCTGAACTTGGTCAGCACATTTTACCTGAGTCTAACACAAAGAGCCTCTCAGGGCCTTACCGTCACCCATGCTAACATACTGACTGTGAGTCCATTGTGGAGCCTCAAGGACACCTGATGTGGACGGGAGCAGGGACCCAAAACATCAGTACTGCAATTAAGGGACATACGTTAGACACTGGTTTCTTTAATATCAATGATTTGTACTTCTACAATGGACTTTTTTCATGGCAGGAAAAGCCCAAATGTATTTAATAACACTAATAATGGTGGCAGGGGAGGGCGTTATGGAAAGCTGACTGGAAAGCTTGTGCTTTTCTTGCTATGACTTAGTGAAAATGTCTGCTGTGAAAAACACCTCTGCATATATACACAAAGAACAGAAAAGAGGGGTGACGAGCTGAGATGAGCAGAGAGAGAATAAAAGATGACCTTAATTAAATCCAAGACAGAAGCCCTGCCAAATTTTGTAATCTTAATACTTTTGTTGAGATAATTTTAGAGATATACATAACTAGATGTTTCTGAAGCCAAGGCCTTCATTTTCACGAGTCAGGTCACATTTCCAGACACTACGTCATAATAATGTATTACTGCTGTAGATGCTTAATGTAGAGCTGATTTTAACTATTTTATGTACTGTTGAGAAGTTTAATCTACAGCAATCACATTCTCTAAAATCATCATAGGCTATATTTGTAGCATTGTTGTTCTGTGATAACCACGTATATCTAAATAGTAATTTAATGAGCTTTAAAAAAAAAAGTCAGCCAGTTTTCAGCCAGCTCATGAAACCTCAGTTTAGTTAGCTAACTGCCTGCAGCTGGTAAAACATGCTGCTGACAGTTGTCATTTCAGCTGATAAATGCTGGTTTGCTTTGGTCTACCTCTGATTGAAATTAAAGACCCATTGTTTCAACAAATTACTGAGAATTTTGGAGTGCATATGTGGTGCGAGAGCATGACATTTGATAGGCATTGCAGCAGTAACTTAGCAAAGTCAATTGAGATCCACTCTTATTATCATTCCCAGAGGACTGGACCAGTTTCCCTTTATGAACCTCTGCCTTAATAACCCAGTGTGGCTGGAGATGAGTTCGGTTTGCATTTTTAATCTCCATGTCTGCAGGATCAGACACTTCTCATTCCCAGGTCATCACATGCAGACATTTTGCCATGCCACTCAGCATCTCATACAGACGAACAAGTTAACCATAGGCATCTGTATGAGATATATCAACTCCAATGTAAACCCATCCATGGCAATTAGACACAGCAAAATTATGTTGCATAAGGGCAAAAAACGTCCATTTGATGAGGAGGTTGAGGTGGATCAGGATAGGAAAAGCACAGGACTTCTGCCCTGGGGACTGGTGGACTACATGTCCTGTTTTAGACCAAAAGTCAGTGTTGACTTGTTTTAACATATGTAAGATCATGTACATAACATACTTAACCTGCATCATGTACGGAAGCATAGGTCTATTATTTTAACCCTAAACCTAACCAAGTAGTTTTGGTGCTTAATAACCCAACTGCAACCGTTTCACTATGTTAACCACATGTTAGAAAGGTTTTCTAGCAGGTGTCTGATACAGATGCTAAAGGGTACCTTGTGCATCTGTTTTTGATGATCTGGTAATGAGAACAGGTTGGCAGGATCCCTACTTGTGCAAAACTTGGTCATAGCACCACCTGCACCCCGTCATGGGCTAGCCCTGACAGGTTGTGCTGGAAGCTGAGACCGCTGCCACTTTCCCTCTACAAGGAGATGCGCACCCTGTTACAAGGTATGTTGGATAAAGGGGTTATCAAGGAGAGTTGCAGCCCCTGGGCCGCACCGATTGTCCTAGTGCAAAAGAAATGCGGTGCTTGGCAGTTCTGTGTGGATTACCGCAAGCTAAATATTGTGATACACAAAGATGCTTTCCCCCTTCCACACATTGAAGACTCCCTCACCAGCTTGACCAGAGCTGAATTGTACACCACGTTAGATCTTGCCAGTGGCTACTGGTATGGGGTTATATTTGTGCCACAATGCTGAACGAGCAGTTGTAGATTTTGAGCACAGAAAAATGTGTTGTGGGCACAGAAAAATATTTTGAGCACAGGAAAATGTGTGGTGAGCACAGAAAAATATTTTGAGCACAGAAAAATGTGTTGTGAGCACAGAAAAATATTTTGTGCAAGGACACAAATCAGCTTTTGAGGACAAATTAAACGTGTGCCCTCTCACAAACTCGTTCTTAGTGCGCGAGCAGTCCGCAGCGTACTCGCTCAAGATGTGTCTCTCTCTGCCTCTCGACCTACACTCACTGT
>JAPZEA010000004.1:13141708-13154169 GCA_029783685.1 Heniochus monoceros | reverse complement strand
GGAGCCCTGGAGCTTCAGAGTGGCGCTTCAGCACATGTTCTATCGACCAGCAGCCATACAATCATACAGACATGGCCACAAAGGGGGGAATTACGCCGACATGTTGCCATTCTGACTTGCAAACTGTAGAATTAAAGTCATAAAGGCTCAAAGAGGGCGGAGGGATTGGACAGTCCACGCCTGCTATTCCTCCTTCTCTTTCCTTCTTTAGATGTTCTCTCGCCCAAGTGCTAGTAATATGTAATCATGCGTATCCATGTGATGTATCATGCGATTGCGTGCTGACGTGTAATTGTGTGAAGGGGGCTGCCTTATCGATCTGTAACACAAGGCCCCATCAATGTTTAATGCAGTCTCTCTCGCTCTTTCATTTCTCTCCCTCCCTCTCGCTCTGTCCCCCTCTCTCTCTCTATCTGTGGAAACAGCCCACCATTTGGTATTGATCTGCTGCTTGGAGCTGCGCTCTCTGGGATTGGAAGCTGCGGGCCCCTCGGCTGGGCCTCGGTTTTGGCTCGGCTTGCGACTTCTGGGTTTTCGACTAGCACGCTGGCAGCGTAGCGGCTCGAGTGAGCCTTGCACAATGAGCCGACCCACATCCGTTGTATGTTTTAGAGTCGCTAATATTCTACGACGCAGTCACAATACATCCCCCAGCCTCGCGGCTCTTTGAATCCATTTAAGACCGGCTACCCTGACACCTACAAGCTATTGTTTTCCAATAGATTTATGAGCCATGGTGACATAGTCAACATTAAGCTCTCTATGTTAATAATTTTCCCACAGACTGAACTGCTAGTGAACCTGGCGGTGTTTAATTTATTGGAGCTTGCAGGTGCAGCTGACATAGCAGAATATGAATGCAGGAGAAAACACTCTGGGCTACCCTCCAAACATGAGGGACGATAGCGAGCTGTTGTCTTTCCTTGTCTTCCACATGAAGGAGAGAGAGTAATGGAATATGTGGTCCGATAGAGCTGCGATCAGAAACAGGGAGCCTGGCAAAAGGAGGACTAATTGTTTTTCTGAGGGTTTTATGGTCTAAGCTGAGGAGTGACCCAGCGTTAAACTACAGGAACCCACAGACAGTGAGCAGAGATGAATCAGTGTCCCAGCTGTCGTCTGCACAGGTCTGCAGAAATATCCATTAAACAGAGAAATTATATGATCCCAAAATGTACGCACATTCATTTGTGTCTTTATCTGAAAGATGTTTTTATATGAAATGGACCAGCAGCCATTTAGTTCATTTTCATTTAAAAAAAAATATATATATGAGTAGTTCCTCTGAAACCTAATTGTTTTGTAAGCGTAGGTCATAGGATGACTTATAATTTCAGCAATAAACCAAAATGTGCCTCTTGTAATTTTAAAAGAGCTGCCTTTCCTAATTAATGTGGGTTGCTCATTTTGAAATGAAACTCTTCAAATCCACTTCTGATTAAATGGATGAATGGTCCACATAACAGCTCATTTAAAACTTGCACACATACCCGTCCACAAGGGACGTTTTCTAAATCCCCCGGTGCCAGCGGACAGGTGTGCGAGCTACGGGATGACGCCTGCGCGAGCCCCACCCCGTCGCTAATAACCATTTATCATACACCATTTACTCATCTGCTATTCTGCTAATGGTAGACATTAGGTCACATGACACGGCTCAGCCACCTCTCCACTGGGCCTTTGACCTTTTATTGTCTCCTACCTTCGCCATCTTGAGCCCCTCACCCCTCCCCTCCTCTTTTTAAAAGGAAATGGAAAATGGCCTACCAAGTGCCTGTGTGATTTGACTAAAGCTTCTGTGATTTCCCCTGAGAAAGGGTTGGCAGTCCCCACAACGCTGGCTGGCGCTAAGGGCTGTTTCATGCTCCTATCTCCCCAGCTGACAGCAAGTCGTACAGTACAGGCAGGCAGGCAGGCTGGAGCTGGCTGGCTGGCTGTGGAAACTAGACAAGGCGAGGCTGATCTTAGGGAAATTGAAATACTCTGATGGAAGCCGGGTGTGAACAAGGCTGTCACTGTAGGTGTACACAGAAAATTGCTCCCTGAGTTGGCTGGTGAATGAGCGTGTGTGTGTGTGTGTGTGTGTGTGTGTGTGCAGCACGTCCGTGTGTCTTAACGTGTATATGTGTGAGTGCAGCTGAATTACCTAGGCTAATTGGTTTCATGTCTGAGGACAGTTTCTCCCAGTAAGTGGAGATTGAGAATGAAAGGCCTCTTTCCTCCCTACCGGTGGCTTGTCACTCATCCTCAGTGTACTTGTTTTTTACCAAGACCACTTGAACTGCAGATGACGGGCTTCGAGTGCTCCATCATTTGGAATGATTTCTAAATCACTGCAAGTTCAGTGAGATTTCAAATAAGCAACAGCTGCGGGTGTACGCTTCCCGGTAAAGGGAGGGCGCTGAGGACCTGGAACCTCCTCTTGAGCGAGGGCAGCGTCTGCCGGTTCTGCTTTCGCATTCAATCAGAGTGAGATTTCTCCCTTATCAACAACACGTGTGGGCGTTGCTAGCCAACCGTTTGCTGTGATAGTGGATGATGTCCAAGCCGAAGACACAGCTACCGCGGCTCCTCTGAAAATTCCCACACACCCTGCTTATCTACGACAGATCATCACCCAGACATACCGTTCACTCTTCTGTCTCCAGTTTTTATCTGTTTGGCCACAACAAACACGACTGAGGGCATGTTGTGGCAGGGGACATCAAGAAAATGTGAAATATGCCCTGATTCACTCTCAGTAAGATGGAAGGTTTAGGCTAGAGAATGAACTGTCTGTTACAGGGGAAATTATGAATCTATCATTACACTGCTAAGGCCATGTCACTCAGTCCGTCGCTCTATAAATCTGTGTGATTGTGTGAGAGGTAGGCGCAGGAGAGACCTGTGCTACGTGACGTCCTTCCCTCCTTCTTCTCCTGGAGCTATGTGAGGTTTACAGATTTCAGTGTGCCAACAAGGCAGATATTAATCAAAACAGGGCTGACAAACTTCTTGGGTGAGCTGCCAGACTTATTTGTCTGGGGTGTGTCACTGAGAGTAAGCAAAGGGGAGAGGGAGCAGGAGTGGGTAATTTTATGCTCTTAACATTTCAGAGATACGACACTTTGTGTGATATTAGTCCAAAGTGAGATAGACAATGATCCTCTGTGCGCCAGATTTGAGTTTTTATTGTCTCATTTTAGAGCGCAACATATGTACCATATAGTTGTCTGAGGTACATGTTGAGATGTTGTGCAAATGTTCATGTCTTTCTGCTTCTCATTAAATCTACTACAAGGAGTCTCAGTGTAATACTCATGCCACTATATGATCTACTTAAGCAAACGAGATCATTAGCAAGAAGATTTCTATATAGTAATTCTTAATGTCCACCACTGGGTTGGGTTCCCCGCAAAATCAGACAAAATGATTTACGGCACACAGACTGAAGGAGTCTGGTCACATTACACAAAAATAAGTTTTTTCTTTCGCTTTCTTCCAAACCAAATGCATGCGGTAGCCAGATGACAGGAGACATTGGAAACACTACCACTCTTGTCCACAGGGGCCGCTAAAATCAGCGCAAAATTAAAGTTCCTGGTAGCTGCTTTCATGTCATGAGCCATACTAGTTTTCAGAGAACGTCCCTACGAGGAGCAAACAAACTGCAGTGGCCTCGCCTCCGACGGCTGTCTCTGCATTCGTGAAGCCGCTTTCTGCGGGTAAACAATGTGACGAAGTTCAGTGCCCACATGCAATCCCACACAGTGCTCCTCGTGTGCACGCGGACACGCACTAATACAAAAAATACCCAGTCATTTTTTACACAAATGCCTGCGTATCGTGCAAATGCATGCACACGCACGCACGCAAACAAAGGCAGGATGTAGTTTCATGCTCACGCAGAGAGAACACAATACAAAGCTCAGCGTTTAACAGCATGACAGAGGCTCTCAGACATTCCTTCCAGCAAAGTGCCAAGGCTTTGTTTCCATGTCTCTTGTCTTAACAGAAGTCTAGTAGAGATGGATGAAACGCTGTGAAGGATTCATCTCCTTTCTGTTCATCGATGATAGTGTCAAGTGATCGCTGGGGCTTGAATGCAGTTCAGCTCTGTGGAATGATACTCAAAATAGCTTTTTTTGTGGGCTAACCGCTGTCTTCCTCTCTCTCTCTCTCTCTCTCTCTCTCTCTCTCTCCCTCTATCTCGTTTTCTTTCTTCGCTGCAGAGACCGTGATGGACACTCGGGTGGCCACAGCTGAACTGGGCTGGACAGCGTATCCCAATTCCGGGGTGAGTCGCTCATTTCCAAACACACGCGCATGCTGACAGTTTCAGGAGTTTTGTGTTCAAACTCTTTGGGTTGGTAGGAGGATAGTTTCACGGGGTGATACGTAACATGAAGCACAGTGCACGTACAGATCAGCCAGACAGACAAATAGGCAGGGAGGCAGGCAGGATGGGAGTATAGACTTAAGTAGCGCCCAATGTAGCTCCTATTATGGGTATTATTTTCTCTCTGTCCCAGCTCATAATGGCTTAATGACATAATGGGTCCACGTAAGCCCCAGAACACAGTACCTAAGTCCCTGTAAATGGAAGCTGGGGGGGATACCATAGACATAATGATACTGTAATGATACATTTATGCAGGGAAGTGGAGGTATTAGGATGAAACAGGGGAGGAGGAGCTAAGAGGATGGAAACGCTCAGGGCTTTTTCAGATTTTAGGGGGAACTATTTTCAACTTTCAGGTAGTTTCATGCACATGAAAGGAGTGCAAATGGAAGAAAGTGCCAAGTCATCAGAATGGGAACAGTGTTTTTTTTTTTTTCTTTTTCTTTCAAACAATCACAGTATCAGAGGTATGATTGCTCTATTACACTAATGGACCTGAAGAGAACTTTAAGGCCTTGTTCCCTGTGCTGTAATTTAATAATTCAATGAAAAGCTCCATAGACCAACACTGATAGCATGAATCTTGCACGAGCTATCCAGGACAGACAATGACTGTTTCCTGCATTTTCTGGGTCTTTGGGTCTTTATGAAGCATTTTACACGTGTGTAAAGGGAGCCTTTATTGCTCTTGAACAGAGCTTTGGCTCTGTTTAAACATTGGAGAGTGTGGCAGCCAACTGTTTCTGTCTCCACGAAGGACTACTAACTAAAACAACCTGGAGCCTGGAATAACTTAGTGCGCTGTGTGTGTGTGCGTGTGCACAATCATTTTTAACAGGACTTCCTTATGTCCACTTGTATTCCTTGTCTGAATGAGAGTAAGCCTTAAAAAGCTGTAATAATGCATCTGTCGTGCCGCTTTTTCACCATGTCAAATGCAGTTTTCCCTAATCGGCGAAGGAGCATCCTTTAATGTAATGGCTACATGGTGTTTTTACTGTATATAAATACAGCATGATTGAACTTGTAAGATAAGTAGCTCGTGAGCAGAGACCAGAGAAAACACTGGTCATTTTGCCAAACTTTTCATAAAATGAGCAAGATTATGCTGCAGATCAGGCGACGTAATTAAAACAACAGAAGTGGTTTCTGTTCCAAATGCGCACTGTGTATTTTTATCTTTTAAAATAATGATATTTCATTATGTGTTGGTGAGGATGCATGACTTGTTACCTCACAGCTGAGTAATTTGTTTCGTGGCCTAATACTTCACAGTTTGAAAACTGCTTAATTTCATTGCCCTGTTCAGAAGTGGACTCTCGTCCGCACAGCTTCACTCTTCGCAGCATATCTGGAGATTCGTCTAAAGGCATGTTGATCTCCTGCTTGGTGCTGTTCACCCTGAATGCTGTGAAACACAAACAGTTTTTTTTTGTTTTTTTTGTTTTTTTCATTTTGAAGGATAAGCTGGGTCAACACATGACAACGCTTCATCACACTTACATAACATTGCAATGGAATAAACATGATTTTTCCAATGATTAGCGTCACATTGTCACGTCTTTTTTTTTTTCTGCGAAGAGGAAACATCCAGCAAGACCTACTGAGTAGAGACATCTACAGTGCTATTTCCATTGAATCCTGTTCAGTGCAGCAAGCCTCCAGGCACACAGAGCCTCTTGTCTGTGTTGAGAATAGTTTTTTAAGCTACTGCTAAGTTCAGGCAGGGAGAGACCTGCTGTAGGGAGAATACACTCATAGCGCTCACTGGAAGAACTTACCTTCTACGCAGCTGCCTTGACCTTGCTGGTGGAGATGCAGCGGGATTTTGTGGAAATGCACTCTCTAACACACACTCTCTCGCACTCGAGCACGTACACACACATTAAATTCAGCAGGTTTTGAATGGAGTTCTGGTGCATAGGAGCTAAAAATGTAATTACACCAAACCTGGTCATTAACAGATCATCAATAATAATAATAATAAAGTGCCATGCTGTTGATTTGGAAACCCAGTATTTAATACATAATTGGAGACATCTGTTATAATGAACATATTGTGCATCAGTTACAAGTCATAGCTGAAGGTAAGCTAAAAAAATCTGATGACTGTAGCCTGCAGGGGCTCTGAAAAGTGGTGTCAGAGTAAAGATACAGAAAATGCATTGCACTTTGACACGTATAACACATACTGCTTTTACTGTTTTACACACACACACACACACACACACACCTGCAGCAGTGGGCTCATAGACAGCTGAAATAGTAAAAGCACATCCTCTTTCTCTACCTGTGGCTTCCGATACATATGATCACTTCCTGCATCCAAATATGGCAATGCTAGTCCACAGGAACTGCACAGCCATCACAGTTTCAACGGCCACAGGATTCCACACACACACACACACAAATACACACACACACACACACACACAAACACGCGTATGCACATGTGCCATGCACACTCAACATTTTAGCTGTGTGACCTACTGCAGAAATAGGACGTTGGACGGGTTGTTGACTACAAAAATGTAAAAATGTCATTAAAAAGTGCCATAAATAGACAAGAGAATCAAGTCAAGCTGTGGCCAGTTACCACATTTAAATTAGCACTAGTTTAAATGTGATAACTGATAAGAGAAACAGCAAAGTTGTTACACTAAAACTACAAGTAGTAATTGCCAAGAGCCACTAAACTTTGGCAATATCAATCACTTGGACGTGGGCATTTCATATTGTCGTAGTAGATGGTGGTATTGGTTTATTATTTTGTTCTGGCCACATCGAGCCTCTTCCACCCACATCACTGGCCTTTAAAAACATCCTGTATTAAAAGTAGCCATGTATGACAGTGCCGCAGTGGCCAACCAAATTCCAACAGACATCTGTGTCTTACATTCATGCAGTAATATCCACAACTCTTCATCCTGGCATTGTATGCATCAGTGCTGTGCTTCCGCTTGCTCTTTTGGGTGAAGCAGGCTTAAGGACGCCAGCCTCGCCCGATGCTCGCTCCCAGATTTCCGCTTATGAATTCACACTTAAAAGCAATAGTTTGACATTTTGAGAAATTCACTTATTCAAGTGCCAGTCTCGTGTCTGTACAGTAAATATGACGCTACAGCCAGCAGCTGGTTATCTTAGCTTAGCATTAAGTCTGGAAGTAAGGGGAAACAGCTTGCCTGGCTCTCTCCGTAGGTAAAAAAAAAAAAATCTACCAACAGCTCTAAAACTCACTAACATGTCAGATCTCGTTTGAGAATGTCAATCATTACCTGCCAAGAAATAGACTATATTGTGAACCTGTAGTACAAAAGAATTTTTAAGATATTTGTCAGCTTGGGGCGATAAAAGACCTGTTAATTCAATGAGCTGCATCATGTCAATCAGTAAGCTTTAGAGGTGTTGCATTTTTTCACGTTTGGCAGAGTCAGATATGCTGTTTCCTCCAGCATAAACTAGGCTAACCACATCCTGACCAACTTCTCATCTCACTCTTCATAAACACAGTGAGGAAGCGTATTTCCTGTAATAGTGAATGATTCCTTTAAGTGATGTCAGATGTTGACATTTAGTCAGACGGTAATTGAACCTGTCAGCCCTGTAGATGTCAAAGAGCAAAACACAGGAATACATGCATCTGTCAGCGAGTGCACGGGCGATCTGAGAGCAGATTTGTCAGTCTTCTCCAGAATGCTGCATCATGAGAGAGCAGTGCAGCGAGGGCATCAGAGAGAAACAAGGGAGGGAATGAAGAGGTAGCGCAGGAGAGAAAGTATCAGCCAGAAGGAGGGAAGACAAAAGACCGAGGAGATCAAATATACAAGAGAAGATGAGTCAGACCTGTCTGCTCTCAGCAGCTCGGTCTTTTTCCAACCACCTTCTCTCATCATCAAGGAGATCCATACAAAGCCGTGACTCCAGCAGACAGAACCAACAGGGCTCCACTCCAATCATCCACGTCTCCCTCCCTCCCCCTGTCTGCTGGGCTCAAGTGTCAGTTCACCCACATTACTAAACACTTTCCTCACTTTCTTCTAGTGGTATCTAACCACGCACATCGTTTCGGTGTTTGGATATATCAGAGACGACTTATGTTAAATATCTGCCTCCACCCAAATACAATGGAAGTGAATGGGGTTCATATTGTGCTGCCCATAATATTGGAGGGTGACCTTTACAAAGATCTCAGCTCAAGAACATCACTGACTCTTCCTTCAGTTCAGTAGTAAGCTCAGTCTGTTCAAAGAACCAGCAGTGCAGCGCCTGTCACTGCTTCAGTCGCTTGTGAAATACTCAGTAAAGTAATTAATGAGATCTCAGAAGGCGGCAAAGTTGCCAAAAGGTGCTTTCCAACAGCGAGTGGCTGCTACCTCAGATGCCGCATGGCAACTTCTGTATTCTGTATTTTCAATCGCCAGGAGCGCAATACAACACCGCTGTGGCTCCCAACTACCTCCGATCCTCCCACCCTGTCCTGCCAGAGGCTGCTGTTATACGCCCATTACAGTGTCATCATGCAGCTAAATAGAGAAGGTTGGAACCTAAAATAGAGGAAATGGTCAGAAAGAAAGTTAGTATGTTTTGCTAACTAATGTCATAAATTATTGTTTATTGTCCCGGACCAGATAATCAGACGAGAGCAGCCACCACTGTCTCTCCTCTTGGCGCCATGTGTGCATTGAAAACAGTGGAGGTGGGAGCAGCACCCACTTAAAGCACCCTAAAAGGGAGGACAAACAAATAGGAGACAGGTTGCAAACAAACCCCCAAATTTCGGACCAAATTGGAAGAGGAAATGAAGGCGGGCAGCAAAATTAGCACCCAAATTGTCAAACCACTACTGTACTTACTGTAGTTGTGAGCACTTGTGGTTTTCTTGTGCAGCTTTCTGGCTGAACTGTTGAGCTGGTGAAAACGGCGTCATTATAACTGACAGAACCGATGGCCAGTGCCACATAAAGGAAGCCCGAGTTGTAATAAATGGTTTACCTTCAACAGCTCAGCAGTCACTTTCCTTGCCGTTCATGGTATCATAATTATTTGTCGGGCTTTTAATCGTATGTTAGCTGCAGTGGTTGATAATCCTCTGCTGCCAGAATTTGACTTAACATCCAGTAGCCCAATCAGATTAGACATGCCCAAAATGTAATAAAAGTAACCCAATTTGGTATTTGGTTGTTGTTGTTTTTTTGTTTGTTTGTATTGTTTTATTTTTTATGGATAAGGATTTTTCCATCTGTCCAACATTAAATCATTTTCCGAAGTGAGGTATGATAAGATTTTGTGAAAACACACACATGAGAATGTGCCTGCACCTAGACAGCAGTAATCATTTCAACTTAATAACAATGTCACACATTATTATGAGTATAAGTACAAGTTGTTTGCTAATCAGAGGGTCGGTTGGCAGTTCAATCCCCGGCTCCTCCAGCGTGAACGTCAAAGTGTCCTTTGGCTCCAAATTGCTAATCAGCGTGTGAATGGGTGAATGTGGCATGTGTTGAGTGGTCGGTACACTGGAAAGGCACCATTTAAATGCAGCTGATTTACTATATATATACTGTATATGAAAAATGATCCCCAACAACTCTCAAATGGTAGTATGTTCAACAAACAAGTCCTCACTTAAATGAGCCAGATGGAAGCTTTTACCAGGCTTTTATCACAAAGCTAACTGACTTTGGAACTGAATAACTGAATGGAAAAAATGTTTCAGCGTCGTTGTAATGAGCTGAAATTACTGAAGGTTTTATTGGTCTTGTTGGTGTGTTGGTAGTGGACACAGTCAATCACACCTTTCAGAATTGGAATGTAGCCAGTTCATCAAGGGGGACTGCCCTAATCACACAAAAAGGAGCCCGACTTATCTCGGACAGCCCAGAACCATTTTTACCCAGTCAAATAATAACTGAACCTAACTGGATGAAAATCCACCCAGTCTGGCAATACTGTTACATAATGCCATTTTTAGTTACCAGTGAGGGGAACTCCAGTGTGAAAATGAACTGAGTCAGTCAGTGACTGATGCACTGAGTTGATCTTGAGGATGCGGTGTTAAATATTTGTTTGTACATGTGCTCTAAAAGGTAGAATCTCAAAGAGAAATATCTGACAACCTGTGGAAGTAAAACCAAACCTGTACTGATCCCTCTCTCTTGGTTTTCTCAGATTGGCCGGTCCACAGAGAGCATGATCGATTTTGTGGTGACGGACACAGCGGGCAGCAGCAGTGGTCAGGGCGGGGGTGCGGCGGGGGAGGGCGGCGGCGGCGGGGGCCAGTCGGCCCAGAGCACCATCTCCCGCTACGCCTGCCGCATCATGTGCGAGCGCAGCGCTCCCTACACGGCCCGCATCTACGCCGCCGGCTTCGACTCCTCCAAGAACATCTTCCTGGGGGTGAGTGCTCGCATTCGTGGGTTGTCAGGCTTCTCCTGGTAAAACTACACAGGGAGTGGTAGCCATGGCAACCACGGCGAGAGCGACAGCAGGGACAGGGCTGTGCCACCCACGGGTGACATCATAGCTGCGAGGATGAGTGTCGGCGCATGTGACCTGGCCTGAGGAAGCATGGGAGAGGAAGGAGCAGTGTTCTCCCCGTGTGTGTGTGTGTGTGTGTGTGTGTGTGGTAGAGACGGTGTTAGTCATGTGTGTTATGAAATACTAGCTGTAATGTACTGCTTCTGGTCGTATGTTAGTGTCTAAAGCTATTGGAGAGTTCTGTGTCCTGTTACATAACCAGTCAGTGAACATAACACATATTATAACATGCTCATGTGTGGTGCTGTATGCGATAGACCAATTCACAATATTGTGATGTTTTGACGCATTTCCATCATGACTACATACAGTAGTAACATGGCATGGTTGAAAGGGAAAGTAATGTTGTCGCGGGGTCCACTGTGGAGGGTTTACTTCCAAACCAGCGTAATATACTGTAAACAGTGTGTAAAGACATCAAGTAGAAGTCTAGCAACTTACTTGAAACTACACTGGAGCGTCCTAGTATAGCATAATCAAGCTGTTTAAAAAATGAAATAAATAAAGAATGTGTTTAATATCACTATTTGATCACATCTTTGTGATTTATAGGTAGATAACTTTATTGATCCAGAGAGGGAAACTGGTTTGGTTGCCCAAACACAGGTCAGACTGGTCACAACGGACGACGTTTGGCTAAGCTGTCAGCTTGCAAACAGTCCGCTCATTCATTTCTCGCTTATTTTTAGCGACGTAGCTGCGCTCCCAGATCTTTGATGAGTACAATGTTATCATAACCAAGCTCCAAAAATAAACCCGCATTCGAATAAACCATAGTTTTCCCTTAACTTTGTGATTGCAGTTTCATCAGTGCTGGTAATTTATTCTGGGGCAGCCGAGGCTCGGGAGGTAGAACGGTGGCCCACTTATCAAGTGGTCGGTGGTTCGATCCCTGGCCCCGGTAGTCCACGTGTCGGTGAACCCGACGGCTGTGCCAGCAGTGTGTGAGCGTGCGTGTGAATGAGCAGGCACCTTGCATGGCAGTGTATGGGTGAATGCTGGTCCTGGTTGTGAGGTACTGTGGTGAGACTAGAAAAGTGGCTATAGAAATGCATTTTCATTTACCATAATCTTTAATAGAAAGGAGCACAACGCACGTTCATTAACGCAGCACAGTCATGTGCCATCGAGCTACCTCAGCAGTCCTCCTCTGCGCTCTGTCTTACCGTACTGTATCTCAGGCTCAGTGAGCGGGGCTGTCTGGAGCTATTTTTCCTTCCTCAGTCAGTAGACTCTTCTTGAATATATTTTAAGATGTAAAAGCTTCCAAACCACAGCAGGTGCTGCTGGACCGGGGCGGTCTAAAACGTGACATCTAGGTACACAAAAGGCGCGCAAACCAATAATAGCCCTTTCTCATGACAACATGACTTCATCCCATGCAAGATTCATCAAGACCCCCGACAACTAGGCCAGCAGAGAGAGCGATAACAGTCAGAGGGATTACGTCAGCAACCGGTTCTCAACATACACACACACACACACACACACACACACACACACACACACACACACACACACACACACACACACACACACA
>JAPZEA010000004.1:13054604-13069276 GCA_029783685.1 Heniochus monoceros | reverse complement strand
CTGGCCTGAATAGCTGGATCAGTGAACAGTGAAAATTTCCTCAGGGAATAAATATATATATGTGTGTGTGTGTGTGTGTGTGTGTGTGTATATATATATATATATATATGTGTGTGTGTGTGTGTGTGTGTGTGTGTGTGTGTGTGTGCATGTCTTTGGT
Source organism: Heniochus monoceros (assembly GCA_029783685.1). Classification (NCBI taxonomy): domain Eukaryota; kingdom Metazoa; phylum Chordata; class Actinopteri; order Chaetodontiformes; family Chaetodontidae; genus Heniochus; species Heniochus monoceros. The sequence continues at coordinate 13,069,116 of JAPZEA010000004.1, read as the reverse complement.
TTAAAAGCTTTCCTGTGCATCTGAGTGATGATGTCATTGCTGGCATCAGTGCTTCCTGCTTGACAAACAGGAACAGAGGATCCCATGGCTGCCAGCGTACGTGGCTAAAATAGGCTTGGGGACGGCAGACCACTCTCTGATGTCACTGGTGGTCTGAGAACAGTTGCCACATGAACAACGGTGGCTTTAACCTTGCCACCCAGATTACATTGCATTCCTTCGCTACATTCCCCTCGAACTAGCCTGTCTCTTTCTCATTCAGCTCTCCTGCTACACCCACAATCTTCTTCTTCTTCTCCCTGATTCAAGTCTCTTATCATTCTTTCCATCCACCGTGGAAGTCTGCCTGTCTTGACGCCAGCTGGGAACGGATTACTGGAACCCACAAAGACATTAGACCCCCATGCATTTTTCACTGCAGAGCATTACTCCTCCTGGGTAGACCTGGTGTTACAGAGGAAAAATGCAAAATTTAGATGAGATGGCGGACGGAGCACCTTTGAGACGAGACCGTCAATAATGGATGATTCAGACAAACCCTGACCCTTTACACCCAATGCCATTGGTTTCGAAATTCTCAATACAATATCTGCACTTGGTATATAATGAAGGTACGGTTAAGGTTAGTGATTAGATTGCGGTTAAGGAAAATAAACTATATTTAGGTTGTGGTTATGGGTAGGCAATTAAAACACTTATGGTTAGGAAAATAGGAACTTGCAGGAACTTCTTTTCACATAAAGGGGACGCCGCTTCTTACATCTGCACTCGGTATAAATTGCGAGGTGTGGTTAAAGTCTGGGAATACTGAAGTAGATAAAGAGACGTGCGTAACGAGGTCTGCAAACTCTGCAAAGCAACTTTCTAACAGTGAGGTGAACTTCAGGTGAAAGATGGCTCACTAAAATTTGGATAAATTGTACTGAGCAGTAAACTGATTTGAGAACCAGGGGCAGCAACTGGAGTCCTTTTAAACACCACAGCATGTATGATTTCCTGACAGTAAACACCAACTGCTGCAGACTGGATCCAACTCGGTCGTAATACCCAAAGCATTACAATAATCTGCTTATTACAGTTATGCTTTGGGTGTCATGTGTCCCACTCTTAATAGTAAGTGTTGCCACAGTCCCTTTGGCCCCTCCTCCAACCTTTCCCGGCAGTTCATCTCCTCATTTCAGTCCTACTCCAAACAGCAGGGTCTTGCGTCCGACTAACACATCATCACTTGTGACTGACCGACTGGCATCAACTCTGCACGACGCCGTCTTTGTTCTCTCTGTCGTCTCCGCTCAGGACAAGAAATGAGAGACAAGCGGCTGCAGCCATCTGTAGGAGGATCAAGAGTAATCCCTCCTGACAGGCATACCCCCTAATGACTCTGTGCGCCACAGCCAAGTTTATTAATACGAATAAAGCACATATTGATGCTGGGAAGTGGCACCGCTCATATGCTGCATTGCGCCGGAGCATGTGGCTTCACTGTGGGCTGCTGGATAAACAAGCAATATTCTATTCTCTCATGTCTGTGTGATGATGTGTGAGGCAACGCTGGGAAATGAGGGAAGCCAGAGAACATGGAACATGTGGATGCCTTTGGGGTGAAGGGGGCTGCAGCATTCTAGGCACTGGAATGCCTACAAATAAGAACGCAAGCATGCACACACACACAAAACAACATAAATATGCTGAAACATTCATTTCCTCTGCTATATTCATTCTAATTAGGCAAATTGCCCCTTTCCTTCTTCCTTATAATGATCTTGAAGTTAACCCCTAGGACCTTTAGAGGATCCGACACTGATTATCAGAGACAAAGGACCAATTAAAATAGAATACATGACACCGATTGGAGAAGCATTCCTTACTCAATAATCAATCTGGCTCAATTATTAATTTGATGCAACTTTCCCTCTGTCTCTCCCAAGCGTGCCATTACTTTGGCCTTAATGGATACACAGACATATAATGCTGATCCTCCTGTACCCTGGACTGGCTTTATCTGTATTTGGAGCTGCCTATTCTGGGTCAGCACTTTGGGCAGGTAGGCTATTTACAGGAGTGTAAATGTTCAAAGACGTTTCATGGGTCCCAAAGCGAGGCTGCGGCGGGAGGATCAGGTGGATGCTGGACGGACTGACACCTGCAACGTGAGCATGTGCATTTCATTTCATTTCATCTCTTCTCGCTATGTATGTGTGTGTGTTTATGAGTGACAGCGCACAGATTTGTGAATGAAGTATGAAAAGAAGCCTTAGAAAGAGTAAGCCATCTCTAACCTCGTCAATGCTTCTGTGAACAAGAAGAGGAGGAGGGGTGGAGGGGGAGAAATCCAGAAAGTGGAGCGTCAAGAGAGTGAATCAGAGAGGAGAGATGAGGAGAGAATACATGGATGACTGTCTGAGGAAATGAGTATAAATATCCCTCTTTCATGACTAATGAGTTACACACACACAGAGACAAAAATAGGCACTAATTTTTAAGCAAATTTCCTCACTCTCATTTTAAATTAATTTCCTTAGTCACTTCCAGGGAGTACGGCTTACATGACCAAATACCTGCTAATAAGAGATCTGCAGCAGGCTCGATAGACTGGATGCTTTTCTGGGCTGCACATGTGCATGCACTCACGTACACAAGTGTGTGTGTGTGTGTGTGTGTGTGTGTGTGTGTGTGTGTGTGTGTGTGTGTGTGTTGGTCGGGAGGAACGTGGAGTCACGCGTTGCCACAAAATGCTGCAGATGGGAGTACATGTGGGAGGAACAAGGAATCTCCCCAAGAGTCTGCGCCGCATCCACGCCATATTTGGTGCTTCGGAGTATCGCTGTCAGTCAAGCCAAGTTTCAAGTACAGTGTGTACATCCAGCAGACCTTGGATAAAAAGCTTTTCCAAATAATATCTAGTGTTTGTTTTACCCTGCTTGGACTGCCTGAAGGTTGGCATTTACGGTATCAGCACTATTCAGATGTGCCAGATGTTGTCGCTCACAGAAATGTATAATAAACTGACTTTAAAATACTTTCCAGGGATTGCCTAAACTTTCTGCAACTCCAGCTGGTGCTCGGCACCTCTGTGACAGATCCAGCCCATTTGGCATCTAAAATACAACAAAGTCAGCTCAAACCAACCATAACAACCCTTGTGTGACATTAAACCACCCTCAGCTGTAAATAAGAGGCCAGTCCAAGCGTGCTGAACGAGCCACTGTCCTCCCAGCTGCTTAAAGTATGCTCCAGGCGTCCTGTAGCCTGGCTTATGATCCCTGTCCAGAAACAAGCACAATGCCTGATATCTGTGAGCAGAGTCCCCTGGGTTGATAATATGTTCTTTCTCTGTGTTCACTCCATCTCTCACACTGTTCTTTGGTTTCTGCTGCTGATGAAGTGAATAGGTTGACCTCTGCTCCAGGCCCACTCTGCACAGTGCAGCAACCTGTCCTGCTGTGAAAATGCATTGCGTCTGGGGGGAGTCACATCGACCCGTCTGCTCACACACAATGCGTCTGCTTTATTAAGTCGCCGGCCCTACCCCACAGCGCCTATGCTGCTCTAGTATTGACCTGTAGGCTTTTCCCAAGACCTGGGACATAATGATATCTAGAGATCGGAGACGCTAGCTTTTTGTTTGGGCCCTTGTTTGTCCTTCTAAAGCTGATCGATAGGTATAGCAAGGTTGGTCATGCATGTTCTTTCCCCTGCCTATGTCCTCTTAAGCTAAGACTTTTGCGAGACTTGGTGCACCTTCACCCATGTTCCACTTTCCAAATAAAGGAACACAATCGATAGAGTTTTATAAATGTTTTTCTTTTTCTGGTGAGTTATTTATTTCACACAAACTCATTTTGGCTAAGGTTCGTGGATCAATATTCACAACTCTGCCTTAGAATAGTGTTTGTCACGTTTAACATTTTCTATCAGAGAGAACAGCAATCATGTTTTTAAATGATGTTTGCAGTTGGAAACTCAGTTGTCCAATAATAGCTGCATTGCTCGCTGTTTCCCCCACTGGCATTGCATAGGTCATAAAATTGAATCCGATTGCCATGGCCCTGAGAAACCTTATCTGCCAGACAGCTTAGTGTCGTGTAAATAACACTTATACAGCCTCCCATTAGCTCATGAATATCAATGAAACCTAATCCTATTGATGTTTATGTAGCGTGTCCTCACACAAATAGATGAGCACGGCGTAATCACAAATTAGTGAATTAAGGAGGACAAGATTGCTAATTGCGCTGGGATGATTCAGGTGACAGAGAGGTTGGGCTCTACGCCGTCTACCTCTGTTTTAATCTACCTTCATATCCCCATTTACAGTACGTGTGTCTATCTGGAAAATGCACCACCATGTGAGTGTGAGTAAGACACCGAAGGTGAGTCAGAGTGATTGCTTTGTGACACACTGGGCTGTGGAGATGAGATTTCCACATTGGTGGTCCTCCTTTGACACTCTGTATTTTGGACCTGACAAGGCTTTTTATAGGCTCTAAACAGACTTCTCCTCCTCCAGCGTCGGCTGTCCAAAGTGTCACTGCAGATGTGTTTTTGTGCCTGATTAAGCGCCGACCCTCAGAGGCAAAAAAAAACCCAACAAAAAACAGGTGGTGGCAAATTTGGGCAAAAGACTCGAATGCAAGTATACACCATGTGTGTGATTTCCATACCAGCTCAAATTTATTACATGCATGATGAAAAGTTCCCATAAATTCTGTCACAGACGTTGGCTTAGGTTGCCCGCACGCGTGTTTAGTCTGCTCGTTGCATGTGGAGAAGCAGGGAATTAAATTTCATTGCATCGAGGTCAGTCCCGCCAGCTCTGCGCCGATTCTCTGAATGCTCGAGAGGTCCAGAAAATCTGGAAGTTCCACACAGTCGTAACGGGATGATGTGGCCTTTCAGTCATAAAAGGCAATTATGGATGGATGTCTCTCGCCGTCTATCACACACTCCCCTGCACACTCCCGGCGTTACCCAGCGCCATGGGGAACTTATATTGTAGGCTGGATAATACAATCATAAAAGATGGGCTTTTTTTATATAAAATGGCCTTGCTCTACTCCTGTTTTTATGCATCTCACCAATGCCTGAATTAATCTGAGAGTAGTCACACTGTTATGGTTCTGGAGTTGATTGTCTCAGCGTGCCTGGCACAGTCAGCTAGTCCTTAGCACAGCAGAGAGCTGTCCCTCCCCCCTATACCCATTTACAATAGTGACTTCTTCAGCAGCATGGCGTTGTCACACTCTGTGTTGAGTAATACCTCAGGATAATCATAAAAGAAAATAACATGATTTTTATTTTTTATTTTTTTTTGCCCAACCGTTGCTTAATGTTTTAACCAGCAGCCTGCTAACATATTTCTCACAACTTTAATTGTTGTAGACACAGAAAGACATTTTTAATAAGCATAAGTAAGTGTTTGTTGAGGTTATTTTTGTGGCATGTTTGTCGGGGGAGGGACTGACGAGGCAAAAGCCCCCTCAGACGGTTTTGAACTGTGGACATTGTGTTTCTGTGGCTGTGTGACCTTGACTGTTGGGCCTTTCACTGATGCGGCTCCTCGAGACATTCCAACTATTATGGGACCTAATGGCTCAATTTTTTACAACACTGTGACTCATGTCAGATTGTTTGTGAGTGTCAGGAAAATGTTGTCATCATTTCACAGCTTTTAAATTATTGTGTTACACGGGGGAAAAGTATTTTTTTTGGTGACCTGCGATTCCAACCGTGGTCACGTATCGTCTCATAGTCTAATCCTGTTCCTTGACTCGGCTTCACATAGTGCGGATTGAGACATCTCCCACGTTGTCGGGGGGGGCTGTTTAACCTACCATAACATGTACAATGTAATATGATCCAGGAAGTCCAGGTTCAATGAGAGTTTAGTGCATGCAAAGGCTTATCAGACGACAAAAACCTGCACCACGCAACAGCTCGACTATAAAAGTAAATGTCAAAATGCACAGTGTCCATATATGTATGTATATGACTGACATTCAGGGTAATAACATTTTCACTTTGAAGTTCAGAGAAACTGATAATATCGCAAATGTTAAAACCCATCTGAGGCTTGTTGTCTGGGGCCTTACCAGACATCGTTTTCAAGATATGTTTGTTTGATGCACATAATGCCTGTGATTATGCTTGCATGTAAAGCATTGGCAACAGTAATATTAGATAGAGTGGCAGTTGAGGCTGTAGTGGCATGAAGGAAAGGGGTGGTAATGACTCAAAAAGACTGCATTTGGACAGTTTCACCTGAAAGCTGTGGTGAGTGCTGAAGGCTGTTCTCTCAACAGGCTTCGCTCCCTTCCTCAACCCACTTTCTCATTACAGAGTAAGTGGTCCCGGGACCCTTTAAATTGGGAAGCAAGATGAAATGAATTCAAGGTTTGCAGAGAAAAAGTTGAATCTCACGCTCCCGGTCTCTCCATTTTTCTCCTGCCCTTTTTCGTCTGGATGCCTGAAAATTTGGGGAGGGTGGAAATAACTCAGCATAGCGGAGGTCAGGCCTTCCATTAAGGCTGGAGCAGAGCAGCCACTGGCTCTGGTTACTGATGGCTCTGTGTGTGTCGGTGTCAGAGAGAGGGTGTGTGCATGTGTGTGTGCGTGTGCGTGTGTTTGTGTGTCGGCTGTAGTTCTGGATGATAGCGGTGCTGCCACACTGCAATGCGAGAAATTAAAAGAAAGGCAAGTTTTACAGCATGTCACCAGGATCTGCAGCGCACTGACCGAAGCACCATCTGCATTTTTGGCACTCTGAAATCCCTCTTGTACTTTACATACAATTAGCAATTCCTCAGAAGAGAAGCCAGGAGAATGTATTTATTATTCTTTTCTTCCCTCCCTGCCAGCCTTCAGAGTCCACCACAACACTTTTGTAGACACACACAGATGTTGCGCAGACAAGTTTAGATTTTTAATGGAACCTGTGAAAAGCAGGACTTGTGCAGCGCTCCCTCAGTCCCCCAGCAAGGGTATTCACATTTCGTCCCTCAGACTCTCCCTCTTTGTTTGCCCCCCCCCCACACCCCGCTCGCTCAGGCCTCCTTGTTAGTCTCCAGGTGAATGGAACGCATACAAAGAGTCATCTCAAAAGGAGGCGTCTGAAAGGAACAAGAAGAACAAACTCAAAGCGCTGAGGCAAATAAATTTCCCTTCCGAGTTACTGTAGACAAGATGATTCTTCTCACCTCTCTCTTTCCACGCTCACTAGTGTTTAGTGGGTGGCTTTGCACAGAATCAGAGGAAAATCCTTTTTTTTCTCCCTTTTGGCTGCCATATGGTGATATAACTTGTTTTTGCATTATTTTAGTTTCTTTATTTCCCAAAATAATTAAGAGGCTTTAATGGTTTATATCAGATTTTTCCACTATTGTATCTCTTTAGTTTAGAATTAACGAGATAATGGTAAATATTTGCATTTGGTAATAAAACCCGTCTTGTCTCTGAGATTTAAATTGTTTCCCCCTTTCCTTTTTCTTTTTTTATAGACCTTAGGCATACATTTTAATTTTACATTAATGGGAGAGATTTCTCTCCTTCATTTCCACTTTACAAACATAAAATTAGAATCTTCTCCCTCATAAACTCCCCTCGTCTCTCCCTTTGTGTGTGTCAGTGTGTGGGTGGGTGGGTGTGTGTGTGTGTGTGTGTGTGTGTGTGTGTTCGTGTATCTGCGTGGTGTATGTGTGTGAGCCTGTGAAGAGGACACATGGTAATCCACCATGTCTGTCTTTGTGCCAAGTGGCCATGCTGTCCATTTTGGGTGGTTGGCATTTTTTGAAAAACAGACACACAAACCCCCCTCCACACACACACACACACACGCACGCACGCACGCACGCACGCACGCACGCACGCACGTCAAGTCAGGTTTACTTGTATAGTCCAATATCCCATATAATATCTCAGTGGCTTTTACAGGCCCACAACAGTAATGGCCTCTGACTGGAAAACTCACCCACACCTAAAATCTTCGAGAATATGGGAAAAAGTGTCAGACAGGAAATTCAAAGAGAGATCTCTTCTCTGCAGTCTGCTGGCAGCGCAGCATCAATTGGTTGGAAACTGGCAATTACAAAAAAATGAACTGAAAGTTGTAAAAACAATACAAGTGCTGGACTTCCATTAAGATTATAACAGACCCAGGCCAGCTGTAGTACAGTACATCTAGTAAATCTGGTCAGCCCTAAAGAATAGTTTGAATGAAATATGTCCAGATAAGTCCAGTATCAGCTGCGAAGGTGGTTTGTGCAGGTTATTGCACAGAGCATCAGGTTTGAGAGAAGGCAGAGGGAAGATTTATTAAAGTCCCTCCTGGGCTAAATGTAAAAGGTGTGAGTGTGCTTCACCATCAGTCAGGACATGTGAAGCATCTTGAGACCGTAACCAATGAAGAAGATGTATTAAGGAGCCTGTTCTTGCTAAGTTTGTCTCGGTGATTTTACTGAACGCTGCAGAGGCCAAACTCCCTGCAGCGTTTCCTGTGTGTCACCCCTGGCAATGCTTTTGATTGGCTGCTCCGCCATCTGCCTTCCCACCTGCAACTCCGTCTTTATTTAGCAAGTTAGGGTGTGGTCCTCCTAATCCCCATTTGACTGGCAGCAGGAGAGGACCTCTCGTGGCTGGAAGTCCCTCCTGGCATGGCCTTTTATTGGCTATCCTCTAACCCGCTGGAGTGCCAAATGCCAGCTCATTTTTAAGTGGCAGATGTGGGTGTGCATGCATGCATGTGTGTGCGTGTGTGGCACATAATCCCCGTTTGACTGGCAGCATGAAAAGCCCATTCCTAGCTGGTGCTCCCTCAAGGGATGCTCCCCCATTGGCGGTTTGCCATCTGTCTGCTCACCTGTCCTCCATTCAGACTCAACAGATGGGGGTGTGGCCCTGAGAAATGCAAGATGACTGAAATCAGGAGTCGGCGATTCCTAATCCCAAGTGGATCCATGTGCACTCAACCACGTCTTAAACCCGATGAATGGGTGACTCTGGTTCCAGGCTCTCATGGGGCTTCGCATCCTCTGCAGCTCTTTCAAAATGCACAAACTGCCACTTTAAAGTCAAGTTTTCCTTTGTTATTCTCTGCATGCAGCACTTTGGAGAGATGACAGATTGTGTGATCTAATGGACAAAAGGTCTGCGAAATGATTAAACTCTCTAAACCAGTTACATCCAGAGTTCCATTTATAAACATCTCTTTCCTCTCAGAGATAGAATGAAAGCCTGTTGGTGCGATGCTCTCCCATCCCAAGCCCAAACATTTGTCTTCATCAAGCCCAGAGTGTCCAATAAGAGCTAATGTGATTGCACACATCATTATGTGGGGGCTTGGAGGGGGGGGGCAGATTTCATAGCTGTGTTTACCTCGTCTGCTCAATGACGGAGCAACCGGAATGATTCAATTACACCAATCAGATTGGATAATGATTTCGATGTGGGTTGCTTCTGCCTCGAGTTTCTTATCGCTTCCTGCCATCGTCTTCCTCCTCCTCCCCCCTCCCTCCCTTGCTTCCTCCTTGCCTATCTACTTTTTCCACTCCACACTGTTGTCAAGATTTTGTATTCATAGTTTCTCAGAGCACTCCTATGTATTGTAAGATGTAGTCCAGCATTAAACAATAGTGTGTTTACCGAGGCTGTGTGCCTCTATTTACACTGTTTTACTGACACAGGGAATTTTGCCCCTTCACTTTCAACTGCACCCTCCCCCCCCATATCTCTCTCTCTCTCAATATGACCGCATCTAGCTATCAGCAGCCTGCAGTGGTGGGTGTAGTGTAGGTGCAGTCTTATTTTCTGGCTGTCATATTCACTCTGGGTTATGGGAAGGTGACAGGCCTAAGTAATTACTGATACCCCATAGCCGACACCTCCAGCAAGCCCCAAACTACACTGCAGCAAACTGCCTGACTGGCTCTCTTGAGCCTGGAGAGAGAAGAACAGAGATACAGCACCTGGAGGGCAGGTCCCACAGTCAGAGGCATGCATTGGAATGATGGATGCCTATATGTATGCATCCATGCAGGCGGGAACAAATGCATATTTTCATAATGTATGCCAACGTGCATCTGTAAGATTGAAAATAAAACTTTTGAGTGACTCTGTAGAGGTATTTCAATTTAAAAACAGCACAAGAAAGAGCAAATATTAAGGAGGATGTGACAACAAACAGTGGCTGCACAGAGGATTGTTGCAGCATTCCCTCTAATGAAAAAGTAAAATGATTTCAGTGGGTGGAACTGGCGCGCCGTCACATTTAAAAAAGCAACCCACTGCAGACAGCAAAACAGGTGGATGTAGTGTTCAAAGTTCTTGCAGCAATTAAAGTGCCTCATAAAGCACATCTGACGAGACGAATATGTAATGCTATTACATTACCGCTCAGTCATCGCTATTGTTCTTTGTAATTTGCAGGAAATGATTGCCTTTAATTGCCATACTGTGTGTGTGTGTTACCGTATGAATGGGAAACACTGCGCGCTTGTGTGAGCGTGGTGTGTGTGTGTGTGTGTGTGTGTCTGTGGTGCCACTTGAGTGTGTAAAGGGTTTGTGTGGCACTGCCAGCGATGACTAGTCAGCGGTGACTCAGTGAGAGAACATTTTGCTGGGATCGCTCTCGCTGTCGTGAGAAAATTTGTTTGGTTTTATGTGACAGTTTCTTTGTGCGTATCAGTGGGTCTGCGGCTGTATTTCACAGCAGCAAAATAACACAACAGAACTGCAGCAACTGTTCAGATATTATTTACTTTACTGTATTTCAGCAGCCATAATGATGAAGCAATTTGCTCTACTCCACGACGGCGCGCACCTCTGCGTTCTCTTAAAAGCACTTTCAAAATAAGCAGTATTTTTAAAATTGTATCCTTAAAAGAAGCCAGTGAAATGTTAAATCATGATGGCAAAATGTGTCATGTGAGATAACATGCAACAAAACATAGAAATTTAAGCTTCACTCAAGTGTTTGTTTGCCATCAAATTTCAGACTTTTGTGACTATGCATGAGTGCACGACCTACATGTGAATAGTTTTGTGCTTTTCTGCGTTAAACCTTCAACAACCGTCCTCCCTTCTTTGAATATTTCACCATATAGGTAGTAAAATGACTCTTAAAACAGCTAAACTTCAGCTTACTTCCTTTCGAATAAACCATCCTCTAATCATATCAATATTAAACTTCCTTATTTCTGCTTAATTTGCCCACGTTAGCAAGAGATTTTTTTCTTCGTTCAGTCAGTTTTTTTGCCTTCAGTGAGGGTGTTAAACTGTCAGCGTGTCTACATGTGTGTGTCTCCGTGTGTGTGCCAGCGTGAGCGTATATTTGCTTGAGTCCGTGTCCGCGTGGGCACATTTTTGTGTGTGTGTGTGTGTGTGTGTGTGTGCAACTCGTGTGTTTGTGTTTTCTTTGCTTTTACTGGCTAGTAATTGGATCTTTTGTCCCTGGTTCTGCCTGTCTTTGTGAGCGGAAGAAAAGCAAAGGAAGGGTACAACTCCGAGCGCAGTCGTGCCTTTTGAGTTGAGCCCCACTCACCTACAAAATAAAAGACCGTGCCGAGACTGAATAGACCAAAACACACGTTCGCGGTTGCACATTCGCGCTCGCAAACGCACGTCACATCACATCACCCCTTTTGTGCAAGTGTTAAGTGTGTGGGATTGAGATGTTTCTGTTGGCTTAAAGAGGAGATTCAGATGCTGTCACAGCACAGATAGACAGCCTCACAAGCTCCAAAGAGAAGAAGAGGCTTTTTGATACACACTCACACTTTACAGATACACCCAGCCTTGACTATATGAATAGGAAATTTAGAGAATTCACTGAGCGTTAATCATTTGCTCCCAGCATAGAAAAAAACACATGTTGAATGAGCCTTATAGCTGTATTTCAGTTGTCACCGAAGAAACCTCGAGGAGGTTTTTGGTTAGCCAGACCCTATTTTGAATTCCCTACACAATAGGGGTGAGGGAAATGGGCTTGTCGAGATGGCCAACAACCTCCCCTCCCTCCCCGGGTCTGTCCCTGTGTCTAAATGAGGACAGAAAATAAACAAACACTGTACCTCAGATTACTGGGCGGAGGATAAGTCTGCATGGTTTTTGACAGATCGCTGCTCCCTCCCTCCCTCCATTCAGCCCTATTCCCCCTCCCCCTGTTCTCCTCCCTGCTTCTCCTTCACCCCTGCTTAACATCCTTCCTGTCCTTTTTCCCTCCTGTACTCCCCCTCACGCCATCCATCCCTCCCTCCTTCCCTCCATCTATTTCTCCTTCACCCCTCCTTAACACTCATCCCTCACGCTCTCCCTCCCCTTCTGGCCCGGCTCCTGCAGCTCCTCCTTATTTGTCTCACTCCTGTCTCTTTCCCCCTCTTTTACTTCAGCTGTGGAGCATCAAAGTATGCTGGTTTAAAATCCTGGGAAAGTATTGATCTAGGCAGAGAGGAGGTAGAGCAAGGTCACCTGGCCCAATTCAAGAGAGACCACAGAGTATCAGCAAAAGGCCTTGACTTGGAGCTCCTGTCTCCCCCTCCCTCTTCCTCCTTCTCTCCTTCTCTCTTTTCTGTATAATTGACTGTTTAATAAAACATGTTTCTCCTAAAGATTCATACATCCAAAATCATCCCAAACCGAGAATCAATGTTTCAGTTTAAGCAATGAATACCTCTCTCTCTTTACATTCAGCAATTCAAACTGACCCCCACCTTGTTGACAGGGCTCGCCATTCAAATGCTCGGCTCTCTCTCTTTGCCATCCTCTGCGCGGGTCACGGACTGCATCCTCCTAGCATGAGGAATGCCAAAGTACAGTGGAACCAGTCTGTATGTCAATCAGCCTTCCTGAATCCAATTAAGATCATTGGGATTTGGCCCCGCTACCCCTTTGTGCGTCAGACAATCAATGCCAGACAATGGATTTTGCCGGACCATCCCCGCGCACCTGTCCACACTGCCACCGCGTACCGGCTGTAAAGAACATCCAATTAACTACAGGGATCATACTGACATTATTGAACTTTTCTCTCCACCGCCTGCTCTCATCACTTCACATCTACTTTTGAAAATTGACTCACCCCGTACTGTAGCTACTCTCCGGAGGTTTGATGATTTTTGTTTATGATTGTGGCACACATTTCGTCAATCTGGCACAAGAGACTTTTCAGGTTTGAAATGTGGATCCCACGTGGCAGCGCCATGCCCTCTGAATCCCTTTTTAAATGCAAGGGGAAGGGAGGAGGGTCAATGTAAAGGTAGTTATCAATACAGGATACATGGTAATAACCTTCAATCTGACACAGAGATTTTCCATTAAAGGTCACCTAATCCACTTATATAGAAACTTTTAGGATTTTTTCCAAACATCTCTTACTACCGTTCGTCATACTTTCTAAAACAACAAAAGGAAATTAAAACTGTCCACAGGTTGTTGTTAACAGGGGCTTTTCGCCATGTAGTCACGAAGAACACCAATCCTATCTGGCCTATTTCCTCCTAACAGACTTACCAAGTTTTAGTTGATTAGTCGCTGGCAACCGGTCAATCACCTTACAACAATAATACCTAGTAGGTCTCGACCCCACAGTGATGGCAGGTGGAGGAGAGGGAGCGGGTGGTGTGTTAGTTCCTCTACGGCAATTCTGCGTTTAAGTAATGCAGTTACTCTACCTTCATGTGTTTTTCTTCTTTCTGTTTCTTTTACTCTTGTCGCTTTGCAGTGAGTCAGCCTGCTGTTATTTGTATTCTTTACAGCCTGCCAGACACGACTGCAATATTAAAGTCAGTGAGACAAGATTGCAAAAATCACAGTCGTATGTCGGACTTCGTCTTGAAACGAGGCTGTTTAACCCCGTCGACGTAGTCGTACCACCCTTTCCAAAGAAGTTACCGTTTGTTAATGAGCTGCTCCCTCTCACCTGCAGCTCATCCCTTCTCTCTCCGTCTCCATTTCCCCTCGCGGTGTTGTTCCTCCCGTCACTGCCGGGGGGTGGGGTGGGGTGGGGGGTGAGGGGAGAGGAGATGGGGAGTTAAGCATTTGTGTGTGTTCTCAGTAAGTGGGAGTGGGGAGTGTCGGGCGCGGTAGTTTAACATTCCAGGAATCCGTCCACGGTCCAGCCTCATGGTTGTGTGATTCTGTCCGTTGTGCAGAGGAGGGCAATGAATGGCTAACCCACTGCATAGCTCCGGAGACATTCCCCAAAACGCTGCCTACGCTCGCACATGCCCGTATGCACACACTCTCCAGAACAACCTGCACTTTAAGCATTGATTCATATGCACTGTAAGAGCAGAGATGCACTCCAAGCACCAGAAAATAGTGATATTAATATAGCAGAGAAAAAGCTCACGTATGAATAGTTATGGAGAGTGAAAGGCTCTGTAAGAAATTTGCCTTAACTTGTTGCTGGTAAACATCTTACATGGTCGATGTGGTCGTCCTTTACCCTGCGTGTACAAAAAGTCTTCACTTGAGCTGCAAGATGGCTCCTCTCCAAAACAATCTCCCTCCACGCTACAGA
>JAPZEA010000004.1:12301606-12313685 GCA_029783685.1 Heniochus monoceros | reverse complement strand
AGCCACATGTGACAATTATTTGGTAATGCTAAATAATACAATAATAACAATAACAGAGTTTAAAAGAGGAACAAGCAGAGAGGAGCCCCGAAGTTAGCTCACTCACTCTCAAGTGTCTCTTGCACAGTAATATTTCTTTAAAATTAGCTAATGTTAGCTGCTATAGCTTTACCACAACACATGAGTCAGTAGCATCAAAACCTGAGTGAAGGACACTGAGCAAAGGTGTGTTTCACTGCTTATGAAGTCCACTATTCATTTGTAGGAGGTTGTTTCTTCTTTACAACACATTGTTGCCTTTAAAGAGAGCTGGGGTTTCATATGTGTTTTAAGATTAGTGAGACGATGAAGCCATTAATCCAGAGGAGCCGCTCGAACATTTAGCAGATAAAAGAATCTGAGTTTCATCTCTACACACACTACAGCTGAGCAGAGGAGTCTTTTATTCCTCTCGTCTCTCTCTCTCTCTCTGTAACTGTAGAAAAGTGCAGTGAAAGTTTTCTATTTGCAGATGAGACAGGAAGCAGTCACATTAATCCCCAGGAAAAAAATAATCAATCTGTCAGAGTGCTATTGATTATAACTAAAATGCTTATATTGACAAGTTATGCAGCTTGTCAATAGAAGTTCAGCTTCTTAAATGTAAATTGTGGAAAAAAAGCACAAAAATGTGATTTTCTGTAGCCTTGATAGAGACTTTAATGAGCTTCAAATAAGAAACAAAAATCAGTGGCAGGCAGGATGTAACAATAAACTGTTATTATGAGTTTTTTTCCTGCTTATCTGCCCTCTGAGCAGAGCGTTTAGGGACTGATGATCACATTCTCTCTCTATCCACCTCTTGTTCCCCAGTAACTTTATCATGACAAACTGATAGTATTTATATAAATAAGTAACATGTTATCTATGCTTTAAATATGCAAAACCAAAACCAGGGCTGCAAAGTGCTTAACTCCTTGAAACGAGATGATTAAAAAGCATCGATGAGTACATTTTTAAATTAAAGACGAGCTAAATAAAATGAATATTCAAATAAAACAGGCTGCACTGTGAGAATAAGGAATGACCCGATTGCTGTGACTTCCTCTATGTGAACTGTTTCATGTCATTTCCACGATAATTACAGAATGATCGATCCCCTTTCACGTGAAGGCTGTGAAACACTGTGAACACTAGATGGCGGTAGCGCCACTTCAGAGAGGCGCTGAGAAATAATAACGCTTCAGCAACACTTCTCTGAGTTTTGCTGTTTCAGTGCTATTTGTAAGTGAAAAGGAGTCATCACACAACATGATAATGTTGAGCGGAAGATGACAGCTGCGTCTCCGCGCTGTTTCCTTCTATCTCCTCCGAAGAGCTTTCGCTCATCGTGGGGGGAAAAAAATGGACTTTTCTGAATTTAAGCTGCTGAAAATGATACTTTTATCAGGGATGCGCTTCATCTCCAATCCCCGGTCATCAGCTGTAGCTGTGGGCAACACCAACAAAGCTGAACAAATGAACAAATGAGTGTTTTCTCCTGTCGCATGAATCTATCCCAAATGACAGTCTGGAGCCACGCTCGCAGCCACTGTTACATCACCTCCACTGTTCTGCACCACTGTACAGAGTGCTTTTCTATGAATAATACAGAGAGACTGGGGAGAGAGGGACATGGGGCTTGGTTACTAAATGACAGAGGGAGTACATGCTGTCAGAAAGGAGCGAGAGAGCCGGGAAAGATGGGAGTTGGGAGGATATCCTGGGGTGAAACAGTGAATTATAAGTGTAAGACAGTAAATAAACACATCAGACGCTAACGCATGGATTCTGATTTAACTTTATTGAATCAATGAATCAGCTGCAAAGAAAAAAAAAAACTTCATGAGAGCATGAAACACATTCCTGCATGTAGATCGGTGTGTGTTTACATGATTACAGACACAGGACGCAGCGTCAGAGAGACGTTACAGTCGGGTGCAATGAGAAATGGCAGCAGCCTGGCCGGTCCCAGACTGTCTGAGGGAAGACAAGGTTATATACTGTGTTTTCCCATGAGGGAGCTGGCTGCTTTAGTATAGAAAGAAAATAACATATTGCTCTCTGAGATCAGCAGACAGGTCCTCTGTCATAGCACACACACACACACACACAGAGGCAGGCAGGAAACCAGACAGTCTCTCATGAAACTCAAACACAGATAATGAGACATGCTCAGTCAGAAAGGTGAAA
Source organism: Heniochus monoceros (assembly GCA_029783685.1). NCBI lineage: Eukaryota > Metazoa > Chordata > Actinopteri > Chaetodontiformes > Chaetodontidae > Heniochus > Heniochus monoceros. The sequence continues at coordinate 12,311,474 of JAPZEA010000004.1, read as the reverse complement.
ACAATCTTCTCTCTGCATTTGAAAATTGCTCATATCCTGGCCCACTCGCCACACCACCAGGAATAATATTGAGCTATGCTAAAAACTAGGAAATAATTTCGCCCGGCGCTTTAATCTTTCCACCTTTCTTTTATGGTCTCCCTTGCCCTCCCTCTGTTTGTCGCTCCATCATTCTTGCCAGCACAGTTAACACGGAGTTAACTGGGCTCGGTATATAATTAGACAAACAAAAAAGAGAGGGATGAAACATCTAAAGGAGAAGAGACTCCAAATGATTACACATTCACTCTGCTTCCTTCCCCCTTGCTGCACACATAACCACCAATTAGAGGAGAAAAGAGGAGGATGAGGACAAGCAAGCAGCCAGAAGTCTATTTGTGTCTCTTTCTCTCTCTCTCTCTCTCTCTCTCTCTCTCTCTCTCTCTCTTCCCCCTGAAGACTCCCAGTGCCAGGGAGGGAGGAAGAGAGGAGAAAATAGAAGTGAAAAACAAGAAGTATATAAATAAAAAAGTCAGAGTGTTTCGCATCCGGTCGGCTGATTGGCTGAGACACGAGTCAGGCAGATCTGGGCCACAGTTGCACTCATTGTTCAGTGAGCTTTTCTACACAGTCCAACCCAGCGACAGCAATGAATGTTGATTGTGACCTTTGGTCTTTGGGTACAGTGGAAACAGAGTGTCACTTTTGTGTGTGTGTGTGTGTGTGTCTTCGTCTCTGAGATTTGCATGCGCCCACTTGCCCTTTTGTTCATTTTTGCTCATTCCTGACGTCGCCAGAGCAAGCCGCGGGGCACAGTCAACGGTCGATGGTTTTTATGTGATCCATACCAAACTCACCGACAGCGTTGAATGTTCACCGAGGCAAGCGGGACAGGGCCTGTGAGCGTGAGCCGAGCTGACAGACGAGGCAGGAGGGGGGAGGAGGGGGGGAGGAGGGGGAGGGGGCAGACAAGCGGGGGGACAGAGCCGAGGACGTCGCTCAAACCGCGGAGGTCAGGCCGCACGGCACGGGGACGTAATGGCACCGGACAGCGGCAGAATGAGCCCGCCGCAGTTATGTTACCCAGGATCATGTGGCGCGTTTAAGCCGGAACATAAACTGAGAGGGTCTGCTCTACTGCGTTACCACCACCTCGTTCATCAGAGGAGCTCCGAGTCTTTCATCTTCAGCTCAGTTTGGCCGTGGCAGCATCTGAAACGCAGATGAAGAGGAGGTAGTTGGCGGTTATATTGTCTTTAAAGGATCAGTTCACCCACAATTAACACATTTCAGCAGCTGATTTTGTTTCTCTGCCTCTGAGTGTAACAGAGGTGAATGGAAGGTGATGTGGTCACAGCATTGAGACATATTAAAAATATTCAACAGCAGCATGTCCTTCCAGCCACTCTAAATAATCCACAGCACAGTTTTCATGGGGGAAATGTAGCGACACAGATGAAATTCCAATCAGTTCCATTGTTTTAGGGTGAAGGATTGCAAATGAAGCCAAAATCACTGGCATAGAATTAAGTGGGAGAAGTGCTTTAAATAAATAAACTGAACGCTGCTCGGGACAATATTAGAGAACTATCATGGAGCCTGCCACGGTTCTTATGGACATCTAGTCCAGAGAACAATGCTGCGATGTCCCGCTGTGCAGCCAAGCTTTTTAAACCCCAGCCATCGGCCGGCCACAGGCTGAGAGCTCCCATTGTCAGACGCAGGCCATAGCTGGGGAACAACTGCCGGCAGTGTCACTGCGCTGCTGCGCCGGCCGGGGGCTGACGTCAGGATGGTAAGCGCTGATCTCTGGTCATTCGTCGCCCCGTTTCATCGGCTCAGGGCGCTGATGTCACTGAGCAGGCTACACCCGCATGCATTACTCTGCTGTGGGAGGCCGACGTCAGGCTAGCGTGATAACACGCCGGCTACAATGGATGAGTAATGCGTCACGTTATTGCAGCTATAATTCAGAAGGTCATAAAACAGACAATTTGGTTTTTGTCTCGTGAGTATGCTGGGTATTTGAATTATGGCCTCCGCATTCATTCACGGCGTGCTTTTCTTTTATGAATATGCAAAAACGTACAAATTAATTTGTATGAACAGAGGGAAAGAAATATGGTAGCCAGGTTGGTAGTCAAATAGCGTAGTGTAATATTTACAGCCACTTAGCAAATAAGATAAAACACTATAAACTGCCTGCATCATAAAAAACGAGCTTTTAGAGCGTTTTCTGTTTTTTTTTTTTTCTGGTGTCTGAAGCGCAGCATGTGAACCACAAGTCTCTGTTCTCTCAGGATGAAGCAGACCAGCTCAGATAAGAGACTAAATTCATAAGACATATTACATCTTCCCAACTCCATCACACACACACACACACACTTACACCTCGCCCCACAATGAGGCCGAAAATGAAAAATAGTCGGAGGGTCGAGGGAGAGGAGAAAAAGGGGGCTTTGTCATGGCAACCCCTGTGTCAGCCAGCCATTTCTTCTTAATCCCCCCCAGTTCAATGTCGCGCCCTCTCAGGGACCCCCTCTCTACAGCTGAATATTTCTTTTGTGTTGAGAGACTCTGTGTATGTGTGTGAGTGTGTGTGTGTGTGTGTGTGTGTGTGTGTGAGAGAGAGAGAGGGAGGGACCATGGAGGAGGGGGGGGGGGGATTGGGGTTAGAGGGGGGAGATCATAGCTAACCCAGCTTAAATGGGGGGCCAAGCTGCAGGCCACAGAGTCTCAACATTACACCGGGGGTACAAACCAGAGATCAAATCACTCACAGACACACACACACACGCGCACACACACATATATACGTATACACATTTAAACGCTATATTGATGGAGGGAGATAATCTTTTGAAATAGCAGATAATTACATCATATGGCAAACAGCCGGGCCTTTCCCCCCCTCTGAGACTATCAACAGCAGACCCCACACTTTATTTTTTCTTCTTTTATGAAACTCTCATGGTCGCTCGTGCTCTTGCCTGAGCAGGCCTCTCTACATTACTGACAAAAGCGGTTTTGGAGGAGTGGGTGGGGAGAGGCGTCAGCTGCTAGACAAAATTAAAAGGCCTCTATTTGTTCCCGACAATAAACGTCCCCATCTTTGGAGCTCCTCCACAGCTGCAGCCAGATAGGCTTTCGTTTCTCACCGCGGACTAATAGAGAGCAATGTCTCCTTCCTCTACTGTAAGCCGATTTAGTGCGCGGGATCAAATTCAGGAGGTTTATAGTCATCTCTCTGTGATGCTGCTCCACCAAGAAAGGGGACAAAAGAATGTGGCACATGGTAAATATTCAGTAATAGAGGAGCTGTGGATTTTATGAGGATGCTTTGATGATGATGTGCAGTATACCTGATGGAAACCATCTCCATGGAGTCACAGCAGCGTCAGGGGCCACAGTGTGAACTCCTATAGAGAGGAGACAAAAGCAGATATAAACACAAAGCAGTTAGAGGCACAGAAATGGAGATTGATTCTCACACAGAGCACCACTTTTCTGGGAACCTGACCATCTATCATATACATTCGCAATTAATCTGATTTTCTCTCGAAAGGTTCCCAATCAACAGATGATTAATGTCCAGAGCATCCTCCGGAAATCCCAAAACGCACTCCCCCCAGGGCTGAGCGATGGAGGCGGGTGGAGGAAGTGCCAGTGGTGTGTCTCTGGGGTGGTCTGATGTGGCCGTGGGCGAGGCTTTAATGTAGCTGCATGTCCACTCAAGTGTATACTGTACATTGTACTAATGACTAACAGACCTGCAGTTTGCCTGTAAGGGCCTCACACGCCACTCCATGCCTACACATGCATACGCTCCACTTTAATGGCAGCCTTCAGACTTCATTTGAAGTGTACTGTGGTGTTAACTAAAAAAAACTGAACCCAGATTTTTCATAAGGGAAGAAAAATATGGATTTGAGGAACCTGCAGTGCCCTCAGACTAATATTTGACCCTTGTGGGTTGGTTATATAAAGTGGCCATTTAAATCAAAATATGGATAATTGCAGCTTGGCTGCTTTGTGGTGGCTCTTTGTCTAACATATATAGATCTGGGCTTGCCAAACATCTGGCTGGGATATTATACATGATACAGGCTGCAGACATAATTTTAAAAAAGTGTATTGTCAGGAAAAGAATCGAACTGAACTTGCACGTCTTTGCAGCTTTCAGAAAATCTATTTTAATCTCTTAAAATAGATCTCTTAATCTCTTATGTAGCACAAATTTCTCTTAAAATGATACAATAAAAGAAAAATAGACTCCCACACCCACTATACAACCTGCTCATGCTATGTGAAACATAAATAAAAACAGAATGTGATCATTTGCAAAGGAACAGTTTCACAAAGTGTTCCTGAGTCCATGTAGTAATCTCCTTTATCCAATCATGTGTTCACAAAGTGGTGAGCCTCGCTCCATCCTCGCTTGTGAACGACTGAACCTTTCCAGGATGCCCCTTTCAAACCCAATCATGATACTATCACCTGTTACTAATCAACCTGTTTACCTGTGGAATGTTCCAAACAGATGTTTTTGGAGCATTCCGCAACTTTCCCAGTCTTTTGCTGCTCCTGTCCCAACTTGTTTGTTTTAATGTTGGAGGTCAAGCATTAAATATATCGTCTTTGTACTATTTTCAGTCGAGTATATGTCAAAAAGAATGAGCAAATTATCACATTGTGTTTTATTTCTGTTTCACACAGCGTCCCATCTTTTCTGGAATCCTGGCTGTAGATTTAAACGATGGACACCAGAGCCAAAACAAGCATTATAAAGCAGTGAAAGTGCTCCATGCTAACCCAGTCTATTAGAGAGCAAAGGGCACATTGTAACACAAGGTGCAGAGTCTGCTCAACAAGTGCGTCGACATAAACCAAAAACAAAAGGCACAGAGTTAGTGCCTCAGGACTGATTGGCAGGGTGGGGTCGCTGGGTGACCCTTGACCTTTCTAACCCCAAGGAATGTTGTCATGCTGGTGCCTGTATTGTTCCAGCCTCCCTGAGGAGCCCCAGCCGAGCATCAGATGAATGCTGAACGCTGAATTTTCCTGAAGGCTTCTCCTTTCCCCCCCGAAAAAAAAACTCCTCTTTTTTGCCTTAATCCGTTTCTTTTCTGCTCTTCATCCTCAGACTTCGACAAACAAAAGGTATCAACAGGTCTGAGTGTGTGCCGCCGTTGTCGGCCTGAAGTGCACATGCACGCAGAAAGGCCACAGACGAGGGTGCCCGGCCAACTCTCCTCGCCGACCTAAATGACCAACAAAGATGCAGCAAAAAGGCGTCTAAGAAAACCACACTCAAGGAAAACCCTCTTTGCCCTATCACTCCTCAAATAAACCGCTGTTTTTTATTGGTCCACCGTCCAGATCTAAGAGATCTGAGAGTCTTCAGGCAGTCTGAGAGTCTGGCTCTGGAGGAAGTCAACAGCAGTGGAAGGAGACTGACAGATGAGAGGGCCAGACAGACAATTACTGGCCAGGTATGTCCTTTATACCCACCTAGGGCTGGTCAGAGGAAATGGAGGAATTTATGATGTCATAAAAAAGTGCCAGAAGAGAAGTGCCTGAGAACAGGTTGTCTCTGGAGCTGCAGCCATAAAAGACTCATGCGGCTTCCGCTCCCTCCACATGACTACCACCCGAGATGATAACAGTAGACTGAGCGCCACTGGCTGAGAGCAGACAGAGCTCTGCAGCAAAGACACACGACATGCGAGTGTATAACCTAAGTCATCTGGAAACACGGAGTAATGTGTGATTGAACAATGGGGCTGAAAAATGAAAAATTTCGGCAGAGAACAGAATTTTTCAGATTTTTTAAAAAAACATTTTAAGATTCCGCTTTAAAAAACACATAATAAAATCCTAAAATATGGTGCATTAAGTTATTAGAACCACTGCCGGCTGAACCACATATGGGATTTCAAACATACTTACATGTAATATGTCAAAACTTTCATGTTTTTACTTGATACTCAGGTGCATTTTACTGCTAATATTAATCTGCTCTTCCTTACAAAGTTTAATGCTTAAGTATTTGAAAATGCATCATTGCCACTAATAGACAAGTAAAGGATTTGAATACTTTATAATCAATCATTTCAGCACTAACACTGTCTAATGAAATTACTTTTGGCCCACTTGATGAGAGTGGACTGCTCCAGAATGATTTCCATCTTTAAAAGCTTTCTTTCATCCTCCTCTCCCTCGATTCATAAGCATCTCTTTACAGTTAAAAAAAAAAAACCTTAATACAGGAAGCATCTTTAACAAGAGAAGCACCATCTGTCAGCTCAAACTAAGCAGGTGTAAGGAAGAGAAAGCTGAAAAACGTTCTGCGTGGACATAAAGGATGCCCACTCCTCTTTGCGCGCACACACGAACTCACATCTGTACGTATACACACAGCACGACCGCAAAAAGATAGAGACACACCGTCACAGCCTCGGCGCTTGTTAAAAAAAGGAAGAGAGAAGATGGTTATTTGCTCTACAACCTAACTAAGGAGGTTTCCCATTGTAAAAAGGAGTGGCTGCACAGCCCCGTTCCCTTTCATCCCTCTCCTTGTGGCACGCTGCCTTTGTCTCACAGAGGACAGAACAGCCAGCCTCCCGGCTACGCTACACTGGTCAAATACCTGGGAACTACCACTTGCCTGGTGGGAAAAACAACAAGAGGAGGAGGAGGAGGAGGAAGAGAGACAGAAAGAGAGAGGAGGAGTCGGGGGGGTAAGGTGTTAATCTGAGGCACGGCGAGACTGACCAGCTAAGACACAAGAGACTGTTAAATAAAACCTGTTATTAAATCTCAAAGGGAAGGATGGGGGAAGGAGAGCTATGAACACCTGGTACCAAACTACACTTAAAAAAGATGGTTGACACTAAAGAAAAAATGTTATACGTGATTTTAGAGACTGAAGTCATGACCACCTGTTTTTACTTTTCTTCCAGTTTTCAGTCGGCGCTCCTCTTTCTTCCTTATTTAAAAGGTAGCAACTGTACGTGTGCAATTAAGAACTCTGAGGTGAAGGAAGGCAGGATTTTTTTTCCTTTTTTCCACCCTCCTTCCAATTCTGCACTTTCATGCCAGCTCAGCAGAACGAAGGCAGTTCCTGTATGCGAGGTACTGGATGGGGGTGAAGCGAGTTTAAGCCCTCCCTAAACCCGACCGCAGCCGGCTGAATGCAAAAGCTTTACGTTCCAGTCCATGCGGCCTGCATCGGCAACCAGACCTCACTGTCACACCTCATAAAGCAGAGCTCGAGCGGCGGGGTTGTGTTTAAAAGCCAGGGGGAGAGATAAGGCAGAATAAGGACAAATGCGGAGAAAATAAGAATGCAACCATTCAGGAAACTGTGGAGAAAAGAGTGAAAAGCCCTAGACAAAAGCTCTTTAGCTGAAACTCTGATGGCATGTCTCCAGTACGCTGAATAAGAAAATATACTTTCTTGACAAATTGCAGCAGGAAAGGTGAGAAAGTGAAAATGCCATTCAGGGATTGTTAAGACCATAATCCTCTCTTCTTATTTCTAGTTTCTGCTTAGCTGTCGAGAGGGAAGCGAGAACCCACAAGTTTATTTTCAAATAGTCCACAAAGAATGCCTGTCATTTCCTGGCGTTCCCCACTTCCATATGAAAGCCCCCTTTTCCTTTAGGAACAATGGGAAAGATTCCAAAATTTCCACGGGGAGTTTCTTGCGTGGCGACACAATAGAGAGCATGTTGTGACAGGGCTGTTTCTCTCAGCTGTGACACGATCGGGACTAATGCAGCGTTTTTGTCTTACAGCGACCAGACTTCACGATTAAAGCGGCCACACAACAGCTGTAAGATCTCATGAACGAGCTGAGAGTGAAGCCTGAATCCGTCTTTGACAACTCGCTGGAATATCTGCTGTTTCTCATACGCAGGATGTTGCAAAATCTCCAGCGTGAACTTGCAGATAAAAGGAGCTTCTGAAGCATCAAACTGTTTGGACATTAAGCACAGAGGAGGACTAAAAACTCATTATTTCAGCAGATGTTCGGAGTTTTAACAAGCTTCTCTCGCACCTAATCTGCATTTTCTAATCTACAACTTTACCTAAAGCACAGATAGCTCACACACACAAGCCGCAAGAGCACCTTAATTAACCAAAAGAACCCATTTGGTCCCGTAGTGGAGAGAGTTCAAGTGTCATGTGCTCCTGAGTGGGCCGACAGGCTCTTGAAAGCCACCTGGCTTGACCCGAGCAGACCTGGGCCTTTGGCTAGACAAGAGGTCGGAGGTCATCCACTCATCTAGATAGGCAGTATGTCGCGGTGCCTGAGGCAGGGCGCACTAGCTAACCTTTCCATTTACCCAACACGGCACACACAGAGAAGCACAAACACGCACACATATGGATGCAGGTCCCTGCTGCTGTGAACTCACTCAACCCTTAACTTCGTGAGCACAATGCTCAATGTGTGTGTGGCGCTGCTTTGGATCCATAGATGCACAATGAAGTCTGAGGTGGAGCATTAGGGCTAACTTATTCCATGGATTTACTACATGTCTGCAAGATGATGAAATAATTCATTAAACATGTGCATATTGTATTTTAATGACTGGAAAGAATGAGGCATGAGTGGAAGCATCTTCCTCCCTCCTCGCTTGTGTGTTCAATGTTTGATGGCAGCAGGGAAAGAAGTGGGCGTCTGCTGGGAGTCCTGTGATGGTGGGAGAAGTGAGACGGGGGCTCCCCGACGCCAACGACATCACATTTTCACCAACAAAAACTGGAAGGAGGTTATATTCGTTTTCATTTGAACTGCTCTGTGAATGGCGTTGAGAAAGAGATGATGTGTAACAATGGAGGAACCGCAGCAATCTGTGGTGGAGAGCCTCTTCCGCTGTGATAGCAGGTTGCTTCTCGACATAATTGCAGGGTGCAGCTGATGAAAGTCATCCCGTGTGATAATGAGCTATGCAGGAATGATGATCATAGTTCCAGCAGGAGATAAGATAAGCCAACATCCAACCACCCTTCTGCCTACACAACAGCGGCAGGAAGACAGCGGCTTTGCCACACTCACTTCACCCCTGATAGCTCTCTCTGAGCGCAGCTCCAAACTGAATTAAAAGCCCCACAAGAGATACTCACTCGGACGTGCGCTGCTCTTTGCTGCGAGGTCGCTGCTCTGCCTCTTCATGGGGGACAAAGTGAATTATATGTAACTCAGCCCTGAGAGGGACGGAAGTGAGGCTATCACAGCACATCCGCACCTATCAGGACTGCTCATTCACTGTGCATCCTTCTACTAACAACTCCTGACACTGATTTTTTTTTCCCCTCTCTGGATTGTGTACAAGAAATGTAAGCACTAGCAGTTAAATGGCAGTTAGGTAAATATTTAGTTATCAATAAAAAGCCTGTTTTTTTTAATTAAAGCACTCTGTGTACACAATCCATAGCCAGTAAAATGTAGTGCTGCACTAAGCGTCTAGACCTACTACATCCAAATGGCAGGAGAATTTATGGAGACTGCCTCATTAACCTTAAGGCATATTAGTGCTTGGCAGACTAAGCTCGGCAGCTTCCCCTTAAAGAAAGCCTGTCTCAGCTGCAGTAAACCACCTGGAGGGTCAAACCACTGAGTGGCACGTTGGGCCACATCGTGCCCCAAAAAAATGAGCACGAAACGCTAGCGATGGAGTGTGTTTATTTGGTCAGTGTGCATCCTCTCAGAGTGCCCACCCTGAAAATGGCAGTCTGGCTGTTTTTGCCATGTGCTGGAGGCCCAAATTCGGGGAGGAAGTCAGATGCGCAAAGACTGTTTCCGAGAATTCAGGATGCGCAAAGCCATGCCTGTATAGTCTACTCGCGCTGGAAAAAAAAAACAACAAAACAAAACAAG
>JAPZEA010000004.1:11698924-11709275 GCA_029783685.1 Heniochus monoceros | reverse complement strand
CCTGTAAGACAGATAAAATCCTCACACTGTAGACGCTGGAACCAGCAAATGTTTTCTGTTTGATAAATGACTCATCAACAATTACTCAACTTCTAAAATTGCTCATGTTCATTCGGATCAACTGGCTTATTAATCGACTTTTCATGTCCGCATGAGATAGCTGTATTTAAAACTACTTCTTTGAATGCATTCCAGGTGAAAAAAAGCAAAAATAGCATCACAAAGTTGTTGATTTGTTGCTAATTAATTGACACCTCAGATGAGGTTAGCCCCATGTGGCCCTGAAGTGGAAATGAGGAGTATTTGTAAGCTGGCACTGAGGAGATTCCTCTGGATAAACAATCTTCACACTGTGCTCCTTTCTCCCTCCCTCTCCCCCTCCTCCTGTGAGCAAAGGACTCCAGTAGCTGTGTTGCTCTTTAATCTAAGGGCCCGGGCTCTAAGCAGGAAGCGGTGGGGCACAGAATTAATAGCGGTGGCGGTCATTGGAGATGGTATCAGCGCTGGGCTGCAGATTGGGCTGGGAGCTGGGGGTCGCCATCGATTGTTACAGGGGATATGTTTTCTACTCCCTGGGAGTGTCGAGGAGGCCAAGCCAGGATTGCCTGGCATGCGGTGTGCTGGTTGTGCACACTCACAGAAACACACACACACACAAACAGCCCTCCCTGAGCTGTGCTGAGGAGTGAGGAAAAAGCAGAGGGGGTAAACGTTAATATCATCCATCACTGGTAGGTACATTTAGAGAGAGGCCTGCGGGGCCGGGAGTTTCAGCATCCCCTCCGGGAATGGTTCAGTCCATTTCTCAATACAGAGCTGGCCCTTTCCACTTTCGCCCATTTCCTCTGCCACAGGGGGAAATATTTCACCTGTCCTTCTTCTCTCTTTCTCTCCACCCTCCTCCCCGCCATTCTCCTGTGCAGCACAGAGAGAGAAAAAAAAAAGCACATATCTCTCTCTCAGCACCTGTCCAGCTTCACCGCTCTCCTCCTCCACCTCCTCCCCTGGCCCACGTTTCATCCCTCGCTCTAGGAAGGAAAGCAGTAGATCTGCTCCGCCCCCTCCCCTCCTCCCTAATGCCATCATTTACTGTTGCAGTCCCATGGTAGATGTGAGGGAGAGCAAGGTAGCAGCACATATCAGTTTCACCCCACCCTCCCAGCCCGCTTCCTTTAAAAGACATCATTCCTATGGGGCCGAGCGGAGATAAGCTACTGCGTGTGCCGGCGGCGCGTACTCTGTCAGCACAAGCCGGCGTACGGACAGCCGTGCAGGCAACCAAACCACCATGTACACTTTATGCCTGTGTGTTTGTGCTACCAGCTGCATGCACTGATGTCGATGTCAGTGTTTCTTGCATTTTAACTACCAGCTCTGGTCTGTGCAGCACTTCGGTCAACGTGGGTTGTTTTTAAATGTACTTCATAAATAAGTTTTGACTTGACATAAACATATAGCGAAGTTTAATAAGAAATGCAGCGCTGCTTATGTGTGAGTAGGTGGGTGCTGAGTCACCTCAACCTGCGGGCCAGCTTCTGCTATGACTTGCCTGCCATGTGGCTAACGAGCTCAGATTAATTACCTGGACTGAATCCCTGCAATACTCGAGCAAGATGTGGCGTCTGGCATGACACGGAGGACTGATACACTGACAGACTTAGTTCACAGCTGCTCCAGCACCTCAGGACAGCTCGAGGAGAAATGAGCCAGGGTAGATAGGAGACGACCTAAATGCTTAGTGACTTCTTAGAAGTCTTACTTATCGTAGCTTATCAGCTGTAGAGTTTGAGGGTGAGAGCAGCTGCTCTTTTCTTCTTTCTTGGATTCACAGTTTAGGTATCAAACGCTCACACAAGGTAAGGCAAAGTAGACTGAGACGCAAATTCAGTTCAGTAACAAATACCCTACAGTAAAGAGTTTTAAAGGGTCTGTTACCTCACAATAAGAACAATCAAGTCGGTAAAAGGGTAAAGAAATAAAAAGATGAGTCACGGAGAGATATTTTTTGATGCCTCAGTCACGTGGTTTTCATAAGACATGCTGTGCTTGGGTCGACTGTATTTGTCCTATCTTCTAGTTATGAATATTTCCTGTGTTGCTGCTACCTTTCTCTTGCTTTCTCTCCCTTTGGTCAATCCCCTCAATCCTGTTCTCTCCTGATGGCTAAAGCTAGAGGAATGCTGGTCACATGTAATGTAAGTGTGTACGTGTGTGTGCGCGCAAATGCACGATTAGCGGCGGCTCTGAATGAACAGTCTGGGTTTGGTATGCACAGAAGCCTCTTGTTGTGTGCCCTGTAACAAGCCCCGGAGCGAAAGTGGTGAAAAGGGAGTGTGTCTTTGTGTGTGTGTGTGTGTGTGTGTGTGTGCGCGCACAAATGTGTTACAAATACCTAGAGGAGAGAGAGAGACAGTGAGAACCTCTGAAAACTACTTAACAGCTTTAGGTTTGGCAAATGGAATCTGGAGAAAGGATGCATTATCTGAAAAGGAAGCAAAAATATTAAAAACTGCCTCTCCTCTGGTAATCTGCTTAAACAGACTAATGATTCTGATCGGCTACTTGTTGTAACCGCTGAAAAAGATCAAAGTCTTCCAGAGACAATGATCCTCGTGGGTGTTCATTAAGACCGGAGGGCAGAGGTGAATTCACAAACTGCTGCTGAATTTCCACTTCTTTCTGATGGACATTCTTGCATTGCAATTATATGGCTTCGCTGGCTATATTTGCACGCATGGATTTCAACTGGGCAAGGAGACAAAAAAACCCAGACCTCTGCACCCATATCCACAGACACCAAGAAGAGAGACTTCCTCTTCCTTTAAAAAAAACAAACAACCTTTTTAAATACAGCAAAGCTCTACAAAAAAAAGCCCCACATAAACATCCATATGCAGAAATGTATTAACTGTGGGGGACTCTCCAAGGAGTCCCCATGAGGCCACAGTGGAATTCGAAAATACTTCTGCTTCCCTCACAATATGTTTGCACGCCACGGCAATACCTTTGTGATTTCTTGCAACCGTTCTTTCCCCAGAGCTTCCCTTCTGTGTGCATAATCCTCAGCCCACTCAAAGCATTGATGTTCTCTGATGGCCTGTTGATATGTGCAACCCACATCTGTGCAGTACAAATCTTATCCTAGGATGCTACAGATTTAAAGCCGTGCACACTCGCTGCAAACCTACACAGGTGATTTCAGTGATTTTCCCTTCACTTCTACCCACTCACTTGTCAATCCTCCTCCTTAGCAATCTCACTCTCCCTCTGCTGCTGAAATCCCCACCTTTCACTTTTCTCCTTTCCAGGATCTTTTCCTCTTTCCCTGCTCCATCCATCTGTGCCCTTCTCCCTGACCTCTTCCAACCTGGCTTTAAGCCTTCCTTCTCTAAACCCTGTGAGATGCCCCGAGTGCTTAAACGGCATGGAGCCGTGCTGCTTTTCTGAGGGCTCGGAGAGCTCGAGGGTGTGTGAGGTTCGGTATCTTAAATGTTTGTGTGTGTGTGAATGTGCTTCAGAGGCTGTCAGGGGAGTTGTAAGTGGTACCGGTCATGATTAATGTGCCGTCTTGTCTCCCCTCATGCAGATCGGACATCCTGGGAGGAGAAAGGCGGTACAAGGACAGGAAGTGGGGCAGCAGGAAAGAGGAATCAGTTAATGGTTCTACTCGTACATGTGGGTTTTCATTGCAGTAAAAGTTCTCCTCATGTTCTTAAAGTTAATGCAGGGCAGCAGTGGAGGAGTAAAGGTGAAAGAATCCTCCTGTGGAAAGTGTGGGTGGCAGAGGTGAATAAAGAAAACTTCTCACTTTTGCTGCAGTTTCTACAACAGTGCCCTTGAGCGAGGTTCTGAAAGGTCAGTGCCAGAGCCTGTCAGCTATGAACTTCGTATACCTTTCTATCTGTCAAAACAGCTACAGGTTTGTCATCACAATATAATTATGATGACAATTTAATAATGTATAATCGCAATTTCTAGAAGACAGAGTTGGAGAATGAACTGGCAGAAAAACGCTGGCATTGAACGCAGGCTGGGGTTTTGCAAAATCATCCAATCTTGGCATTCTTGTCTGGTGACAGTGTGATTCATCTTTTTTTTCATCAGAATTACTGTATTCTGTCCCATGGTCGCTGTGGTAGTAGATTGTCAGTATCAGACAACTGTGCAAAATACAGCATTTAATCAAATGCCAGAAATTTCTTGATTTCACAATATCCAGAGGAGGTAACTCGTTTATAAAAATATTGGTTAAAATTAGGTAAAACACTTGGTTAAGGTCAGAGGAAGATCGTGGTTACACACAGTTATGCACAAAGTAAAGTGTTAATTGCAGGCCTGAAAGTCAGATGTGCTACTTTCTGCCTTTCTACATGTTGTTAACTCTACTTTTTACAGTGTCACTGAACATTTGCATTGGATGCAGATTGCATGTAATCGTATTAGAGATACTGAACATGAGGCAGATGCAGATTCCGGAGCAATTTTAGCTTCATTGTTGCTGTGGTAGAAAATTACTGAAATATATATGCAAAATGCTGAATCACTGTTAAATAATCTGTAATAGCTAATAATAGCCCAAAAGGGCCTTTTTGACTCCAGAAGAGGTTCAGACTGTCTGGCCGTAAAGACTTAAAGACCTTGAGGTGTCTCATTTTCTTGTGGGAAACTGGTTCTTTCTGGTTTTGTTGACAGGATTACTAAACAGAGGGCCTCGTTCTCGCTGACCCGAGAGTGTTTTTATTCATCACTCGTACTCAAGGACACTTCAGCAAGACAGAACAGGAGGAGCTGGGGATCGGCCGACCAACAACTGAACCATCAACCCTCTGCAATTAACGGGCAACCCACTCTGCCACCTTAAGAGTCACTTTAGCACAATCATTTTAAACACAAGAAAAAGCTTAATTCCATGTTTCCTGAGTCAGTGCTTACTGTGTAACACACTTTCAATAATGGAAACCAGTGTAGGAACTTGGAAAATGTGTTTCAGGTTATTTCAAATATAACCTAATCATCTAAAGCATGTATGGTCTTCCCTCCCCAGCTGGTCCAGAGCTGTCTGGTAGTAAATGCAGGAATTCGGCACACCGGATAATGCTGAATGACGTGAATATATTTACTTGCGGAAGTTTAAGCTAAAGCACTGATGGAAAAGAGTATCTGTCCTCAGCCCTCAATTTCTGGATGAAGGCTTTAAAAGAGAGAACTTGGGTGGGTGGATGTGGTTATGAGGTGTGATAAGGGCGTTGAAGAAATAATTGCAATTCTCCCGTCATGGAGGCTTGGGCTTGACTCCAGGTTACATTCAGCCTGCTAGGACTATAGAGCAGGTGGATGGAGGGAGATACAGACATGGAAATTAATTAAAATTCTCCCTCTCCTCCCCGTCTCTTTTTATGCATACATAACCACTCACTGCTCATGACCACAGGGTTAAGAGCTGCAAAACTGAGAGGAGGGCAGGGAATGAAAGGTTAGAGTGGGGATGTAGGGATGCTCTGAAACAGTGAGAGGAAGAGCGAGGCAGCAGAGTGATGAAGGTGAAAGATTAATAATCGCCCAGTCCGTCGCTAACGGGCTACTAGAGGTGGTTACTGTATCAGCCATCAGTGTGTGTGTGTGTGTGTGTGTGTGTGTGTGTGTGTGCTGGCATTTGTTAAACCTTTATTCATCCAGGGAAGGCTTACTGAGACATCTGCTTCATCTTTGCAGCTGGAAACTGCCCAATACATCCAGTATAAGTGATGTTCCCAGCTTTGTTACTGGGAACATCAACTGAGAGAGAGGACAAAGTATTTCAATAACACTTTATTTCATGAGTCAGTATTTACCTAATTATTTCCCCTCAAGTTTCCTAGAAAGAACAATGTCATTTAATGCTAATTTTAAATGCCCTGAAAACATATTTCATCAATCAGGGTTTTTTTATATGAATAATGAGGTTTTATATGAACACACAGCTTTAGCGTAAGTCAACCATTGTGGTTAATTAACGTGAGAGTCTGAGGTTTTTTTGGCTCGCTGGTTTAGTTGGAAAAAGCTGATGTCATATATTTCTGTGCAGAGCTGAACAATATTTAAATTTCACATGTAGCCAATGACCATTGAATGAACTATGTAAACTTACTGTCCCATAAGCAACCACATTAATTTGCTAATTGTCAGCAAGCTGATTGGTTGTAGCTCGGTTCGGCTGAACAGAGCATGCTCACGGCTGACTAGCGTGTGAAGAGTTAGCATGCCAGCTACAGTGGCGTGCTAACTATGCCTACAAGTAGTGACGACATCACCAAGCTGCTGATTATGTTGCCATGGAGATACCACTGTCAATCAAATGAATGAAGCAGGTCGGTCACATTTTCGACCGCTGAACTATTTATTAAATAATGCCAAAGGATTTTTTTCAATTTCTTTTAAAGCTTTGATTGTTTCTTATTTTGATTGTTTCTTATTTAGTAATAAATATCTAATTTTATGGAGAAATGTTGAAGATTTGAAGCCAAAGCCTCAGTGATTTCAGGGTAAATTGAGGAAATTGAGTTGATAAACAGGAACATAGGAATTTCCTTGAAGGACTGCTCCAGTAACTATTAGAAGTAATTATTCATGAACTGTACCTTATTATCTTGTAACCACAAGCCGTTCCTGAACAAAGTGATGTTATTATTATAATCTTGACTAAGATGGTCCCCTAACCTTAATAGAGTACTTATTTTAACCCAAGCCACCATCTTTGCCCAACCCTAACCAAAGCTTTAGTGTTGTAACATCAAAACTGATTTAATTTCCAACATATCCAAAGAAGGGCTCGGACAAACAACGTATTTTGTCAGTTAATATGGAGGATTTGTTGACTGAATCGTATGCTCGCTTGTAGGGAAATTTCACATTTTGGCACGATCAGCTGACGTGCTGTACACTGATTAAAAGACCCTCCAGGCTACGCTGCATATTAATTGGATTTAATTCACTGGAAGTCTAACAAATGAGCAGTGTCTCCATTTTCCCTGTGATTACTGCGAAACAGTACAGTACAGTAGTCCTTTTCAGGAACATTCCTATGAATGTACAGTTACAGAACATACCAGGTCCTTTCTGTAGGAAATTCAGAGATGTTCCCAATCACTCTGGGATTCACACCACCAGTTTCTATGTCAAGCTGTCATGTGCTAATGTGTGTCTGTGTTACCCTTCACAGGGGAGGACTGTACCTAAAGCTGTGTTCCATTTACCGGAATTTGGGGCTGGTAAGGACGTCACGCCTGAGCTGACTGTGTCCAGTACAACAAGCTGGAAAACCAATGTGGACGCCTCCAGGATAATGCAGTACACAATATTTTGTGTGTACAAACACCACAGCAGCATGTCCACAGACAGCAGTAGGAGCGTGTCGTGTGCACGACTGATTCAATGGGACACAAATAATACACTGCTACAGCTTTCACTTGTTGTTGAGCAGAGAAGCCATCTCCCGACTTCCTGAGTCGTAAATCCGACTTCACCCGAAATTTCCAACCGAGGAGTGGGAAATTCTGACTCCAGTTCAAATGGAGCTCGCCATTACTCTTGGTTTTACACAGCGTATAAGCCTTCCTTCCCCAGACACAGTCTCTGGTACGTGCGATCCATTCTTTTCACCCAGCGGAGCACGCCCACACATATTGATTTCGCTTTAATTTATTTGTGATAGAGCTGTGTCTTTTTCTGTGCACCTCCAAGGTAATGTGCTTTCATCTAAGTGTGTAAATGAACCAAGAAAGAGCGAGTTGGTATTTTCAAAGCAGAAGTGGATAGAGAGTGTGTGTGTGTGTGGGTGTGTGTGTGTGTGCGTGTGAGTGCTTTCATTGGGTTTTTAATCAGGGCGTCACGCTCTCAGTTCCGATTAGGTACAGCAGGCAGGGCTCTCCAGCCGGCTGCTTCTGAACAACAACACCCTCTAAAAAGCAGATAATGCTTCCACACTCAGACTCAAAGAAAATCAACAACTCTCTCTCTCTCTCTCTCCTCTTCTCTCTCTCTCTCTCTCTCTCTCTCCTCTTCTCTCTCTTCCTCCTCCACCTCTGCGGTCCAAATCAGATCGATGATGTGAGAAAATGAAACTCCACAATAACAGGTAGGTGAGAGCAGCCTTCAGGTATGAGAATGCATCTTGTCACGTGACAAAAAGAAAACAAGAGAATCTAATATGAGGAGCAACCAATATGATTCAGTGCTGTGTCCTCTGGCCGTCCACATGTCGCAAACCATTTTCAAAGACCATCAGACACGAGGCGTAAACACACACGCATGTACGCTGCAGAGGATGCAACACACTGCGGGGATGCACAGCCCTAATAATTGTGTTTTTGTGTTTGGCCGTCTGCACTGACAATATGTGATCCTCACACTTCATTCCACATGTCAAAAGACATTATTCTTGTTGCTTCCCATTAATTGACTCATCTTTCTTTCATTTCATCTCCAGCCGGCGTGTACACGGACTCATCTCCAGGCTCCGCTCCCGTCTCTTGGAGACATTATGCAGAACAGGGGAAGGAAAGCAATGAAGATGAATATGCGCATAAACGACTGTGCCTTACATGTGGCTTTTTATGAATCGAAAAAATGAAGTTTAAAGTGTCTGGGGAAAAAAAAGCAAAGATTATCTGTGTGTGCCAGCAGCTTTTCATCCAGTGAAGTTGGTATCATGATATATGAGAGGAGCTCTAATAACAGAGGAGAGAGGGCGACTGTTCAACAATCGCTCCATTGTCTTCCCAGCATGATGATGTTCATAAATACAATGCAGCACCAGACACAATAGGTGCAATGCACACCTGGGCCCCCACACAGTGTCACACAGCATAATCAAACCCATTGTGAAATGAGAAGGAAACATGAGTGTGTGACAATAGATTGTACTGACACGGGACTAGTTAACATGCACTGATAAACTTTGTTTCAGCTTCAGAAAAGCAACAAAAGCACAGATATTTCTTCTCTGGCAATATTTTTGGCACCTCATTACAGGGCTGTTTTCTGTCTTTCTGTACAAGTGAACAGATTTATATCAGGCACATTTATTCTTAATCTCTTTGTGAATCCATGACAAACTCTCCATTTTAAAACCACAAGAATGACTTGAATATATGGTTTACATTCTTATTGAGTCTGATACAGTCTGCAGCCATGCTAGCAGCTCTGTGAGGCTGTACTCATGCACAGTCGTGTTTCGAGCTAAATGCTAACGTTGGCATACAAACATGCTCATAGTGACAATGCCACATGCTGAGATTAAGTAGGTGTAATGTTTATCATGCTTGCAATCTTAGTTTAGGGAATAAAAATAAAAATATACAAGCTTATTGGCATAGATATATACATTTTACAATAGCAGACAATGAAATAATAAAGCAGACTGAGGCCAGGTCAGTAGATATATGAAAACATTACTAAAATGTCTGTGATAACATTTTGTAAAGAGCCTTCACACCCCTGATATACACACACTGTTTTCACTTATTTTCCCTGTTTAGACTCATGTTTGATTGACATCTGTGTCACTTTCCCAGTTTGTTTTGTTGGACTTGTTGGAGTGGAACAACGTACACCCTCCTGTTAGCTCATAAAGATCAGTGACGCGTAAGAGAACAGGTCTAATCATTCACAGCTGAAAACACCTGTGAGGGCGTGCAGGGCCTTTAAGGCTGCTTCACTGCAAAGTCGTGCGATTTTCCTTAAATTGTTCGAAGGTTCGGTGAATACCTGCGTTTGTTTGGTCGTAACATTTCCTTTTTTTAACGGTCAACCACAAATTGATGCCAGATTATCTACAAATATTGAGATATATCATCAAAAACCATTAGAGGAGAGACGAATCCATGAGGTTATTTGCCTCTAATGCAGAAAGAGATTTGGAGGCTCTTTTCTTCCGAAAGTCTCGGCTGCTTCTTGATTTTCGTGTCGACTTTAATGTTCAGGACTCCTGCGGGGATCTGAGGGCTCTCTCACTAAAATAAGTAAATAGCAGCTTGAAGATGGAGTCAGCCAGCAGACCCAGTGAGGCCTTTTATGCGATAATTAAAACTTTACTCTCAAGTCTTAAAATCACTTAAGGCCACTACAGAGAGGAGGGCAGCAGATTGCTGTCTGATATTTGTTTATATTTCAGCAGTGGGACACATGTGGAGTGAAAGGGGAATCTATCTAGAGTTCATTTCACCTTTCTTATCTCCCAAGTTTGAGGCATGTAATACCTCGCCGACTCTAAAAAAGTTGGTGTGCATGGAATGGAGTGTGTGTCGGCGGGCCGGTGGCGGGGTTGCAGGTAACGTTGAAAGAAGCCCTGTTCAAAATTGTTTCAAAAAAGATC
>JAPZEA010000004.1:11674412-11687308 GCA_029783685.1 Heniochus monoceros | reverse complement strand
TACCAGTATGTAGGATTTAATGGCATCTGGTGGTGAGGTTGCAGATTACAACCAACTGAATAACCCCTGATTCACCTTCCCTTTCCAAGCATGTAGGAGAATGTTCAGTGGCCATCAAACTCTCAAAAAATGTTAAAGGCGCTCTCTGGAGGCAGTGTTTGGTTTGTCCTTTCTGGGCTACTGTAGAAACATGGCGGTGCAACATGGCGGACTTCATGGAAGAGGACCCGCTCCCTCTGTACATCTAACGAGCTCATTCTAAGGTAATGAAAATGCAACAATTCTTATTTTCAGGTGATTATACACTAATGAAAACACAATCACCATTACCAATGAAAATATATCTGATGTGACTCAGGCAGAAATGTTCATGGTTGGTGTAATTTACAAAAATTTTATTCACACGCTTTCCGACTTCATCACTCTCTGACGAATCTGGTGTTTCCCAGGGAGTTTTAGCAACTATTGGGGGTAAAGAGGATGTGACGCCATTCACAGGTGACCAAATTAAACCCATTTGAATAAAATTAGACATCTCTGGGTTTGAACATTGTTGAAAACACTTGGGATAATGTGAGTACTCAATTAAAAAAAACATATATATATCATAGGTCTAGCAACTTTTAGCCATTTTAATGCATATATGTTACCTATTATACCTTTAAGGCACCTACTGTAGCTCCCAGTTCTTGACATGCTAACCCGTACGAGCCAGTAGTTCCCAGGTGGAGGCTAAAAAGCCGAGGTCAGCAGGCCAGTCACGGTGCCTCGACTCTGGAACCAACAGCTGAAGTATATCAGACAAGCTAGTTCTTTCTCCTAAACACACATTATTTATAATTTCATTGTTTGTATTCTCTTTCTCTTTTAGTCCCAATGTGTGTCTCGTGTATTTTCATTACATTCAAGTCACAGAGCCAAGCTTCTGTTTTTCGGAAAGTTAAATCCCCGGCAGTCTTTGAGGGTTTAAAGTTTAACAACACTAACTGCTGTTCTGAAGGTATTTCCAGAATCCTTAAAGACTTTTCTAACCATCTGGATGAAAGAACATTCTGTCCACTGCATAAAAGATTTTTAACCTCTTTCCAAAAATGCAAAATATAAACACATGGTTGTGTATTAAAGTACAGAATAATGGGAAGCAACAATGCTATAAACAAATACAAGTGAAAATCAAAAGTTTCGTTCACTTCAAACAAACAGAGAAAATGTCAATTCTGTCGCAATGTGGGAAAATGAGTTTTAAAAAAACTGATCGTGCAGCAGAAGAAATAATTTTTTATCCAGGTGGACAGAAGATTCTTTTAGGATTCTACAAATACCATCAAAGCTGCTGTTGTTGAACTAGCTGAGTCTGTAGTCATGCTAGCGGTATGGCTGCAGTGATAGCAGTCCACCACTTTGGTCCAGACTGAATTGTCCCAACACATTAAATGGATTCCCATGAAAACGACATTCATGGTCCCCAGAGGTTGCACCCTAATACCTTTGGTGATCTCCTTTTCATCTAGTGCAACCATGACATTGTGGTTATGAGTTTAATATCTCAATAACTATTGGATGGATTGCCATAAAACTTGGCACACATATTCATGCGCCCCTCGGGATAAATTGCAATATCTTCAGTGATTTTTCAACTAGAATCATCAGGTCAACCTTTCAGTTTGTCCTGTGCTGGTTTGCTGCATGATTACATACCTGCAAAACTGATGACATTCCCATCAGCCCCAGCTCTACTTTGTGTTTCCTACTAATTAGCAAATGTTAGCGTGCTTACATGCTAAGCTAAGTTGGTAAATGTTATACCTGCTAAATATTAGCATGTCAGCCAGCAGGCTGATGGCAACATTTCACTCAGTCCACCGTTGCGCAGCCTCACAGAGCTGCTAGCTTAGCTGGAGACGCTTAAAGTCTTTAAAAACATTTCAGTTTGGTTTCATTTCTTTGTTAAAATACATTTGATCAAACTGTATTATTTATACTCATTCATACTCATTGTCCCTTGTGACTTGTTTTTGAATTATTATTATTTATTGTCCTCTCTTCCAGGTTCAGCATACAATTATCTAACTAGCTCCCTCCTGTTTTCCCACCTCCTAAATCTCTGCTCTCAGTCTCTTCGCTTTTCTTCCTGTCCGTCTGTTTAGAGACACTCCCTAAGCCGTACGCCCTGCAGCACACTGAATTGTGGATCCAAACAGCTGGAGCAGCAGCAGATAGACAGTGACTGAGAAAAAGGGAGGGAGGGGGACAGAGAGAGAGCGAGAGAGAGAGAGAGAGAGAGAGAGAGAGAGAGAGATGAAAAGCATGCCAAGCGAGAGAGAGGCGCTCACACTGAAGGAGGCACAGGCAACAGCTACAGCAATAGCACGCTCCTTCCCCATCCTCCCTCTCCTCCTCTCTCATAATCCTACATCTACGCCGGGGGAGATGGAGGGTGCCCTGACCCGCTGAGGAGCACTGTCTGAGGGAGAGGAAGATCTCACATGAGCCCCCTTCCTGTGAATGCCTGGATCATTTTTGGGGGGACAATAACCAACAAGGAGTGAAAGGAGGTGTGTGCACAGGAGCCCGTCGGCGGGAGGGAGGGAGGGAGAAGGAGAGAAAAGAGGGGGATGAGTGGCGGGTTTGGTACAGGTGCCGATGCCAGGGTCTCCGAGTGAGGCAGAGACAGACTGAGGGGGACCTGAGGAGTGGAGGGCTGGCACGTGTGGAACACTGTCTCCAACTTGTGGGCCAAGAAGAGAGGAAAACAGATTCACATACGCACACAGCTGGACAGATGAGGAGGCATCAGGGACCACACTTCAGCCCCGGGTACGTCCACTCACACTTCACACACACACGTACGTTTTATCCTCACTGGTTGCTGTGTTTTCACCAGTAGAACAGAAACACTTGAAACGCAACAGTGCGTGTTTGCTGATCTTAAGGGTTGACGACTACCCACCCTGACAAGTCTCCCTACTTGCCCTCAGATACTTGCAGCAAAGGAAGGAGGACGAGGAGAGATTATGTGTCTTTGTGTGCGCCTGGTCATGTTTTCTTACCATCTACGTCTTGTTACAACATTATTGTATACCACTAGCGGCATTTCATAATGGATTTCGTAAGCTGTCAGAGTGATGCGTGTAAATAAACCTCCACTGCTGGAATGTTGTCATGTTTCACGTCGTCGGACAAATTAGACATCACTCTCACTTCAGCACTTGCTTTCGTGGCTGTAACATGGCTCATTACATGAACTTTGTACATGAGTTATTTGTCCCTCGCGCTCCGTGCAGCCAAACGTTGTGCACATGAAAAGATCTGAGGGGATAACTTGTGTGGCTGCTGAGAGGAGCTGAAGACTTGTTTGTGCACTCTGGTCTGAGACATGTATAGCTCTGCTTACCCGTGCTATACTGCCCTGCGTGGTAACATGACATGTGTGGCCATGTGTTATGTCACGTTGTGGCAGAGTGCATGTGCCTTATGACAGCAGGTTTGCATGAGGTATATCAGCCAGCCACTCATCTTTGTCTCCATCTAAACCCCCACCCCCTTCTTTCTCTCTTCCTCTTTTACCACCATCTTCCTTCTTTCTCCATTTCCAATTATAGGCTGTCACCTCTCTCGCTTTCCTCCTGATCCTATCTCCTGTTTCATTCTCTTGCTAAGCAATTACCTTTACCTGACTCTGCCCCTCCGGACAGCATGGCTGGCTAGTTTCCTGTCTGTCTTTTCAGGGAGCGATGGGCAGGGATTTCATGGCCATTTTACTATGGAGCCCTGAACCTGAGCAAAGGGCGACCTCAGTGAAGCCCGAACACGGCAGCCACTTCGTATTATCGCCGCTTTCATTCAGTAGATCCAGAAAAGATATCTTAATAGGAAACGGCTGTGGGGGCTTTTCAGTGTACTGGAGAATTATGCCTCTAATCATGTAATCAGCTCATTATTTCCTGCTCCTCATTAACTTGTTTGGGTTTCTAACTTTACTGCTGTTCGCAGTCTCAACATCTTAAAAACAAAACAAAAAACAAACAAAAACTAGCTCACCCCACGGAGCTGGCGGGCAGATCGCTCCCAGCATATGGGCGAACTTGCTGTTGGAGTCTGAGAGCGGAAAAACTTGCCAGAAAGCTGAAAACTCCCCCAATCACTACCTTTCTTCCCTGCTTAGTCCTTCCTCTCCTTTATGTCTCCAAACCCCTGGCTTTCTATCATTCTCTCTATCTTTTTTCTCTATCTCCTTTCCTTAAACCTCACTGGTAATGATCTCATCGTATAACCTCTTTACTACAGCAGTACGGCTCCTACATAAACACACACATTTGCATAAAAACAGGCACACACTCCCACCACCAGTATAACCCTTTTAGCGCAGCAGCGTTACAGCTACCTGAAGCATACCATCACTGTCCTTTCTGCTGCCAAGCTTGTAAAATAGTGTGAAGAGACGCAGATGGAGTCAGAGACATGGAAATCAGACACTGTAGGATCACAGAGGAGAAGGATGAGAGGAGAGAGAGGACATAATTAACAGGGAGAGGAAGATGGGAATAGTGACATAAAATTAAATAAAAGAAGATTGAGATGATAGAGGAAGACGGCGGCAAGTCAAAGGGACAGAGAGTTCCGAGACTGACTCCGAAATGGGAGAATGTAGGTGAAAATGTCTGGCCTCTCCGTGTTGGCAGCTCCTCATCACTGATGTCTTTTTTTTTGGGGGGGGGGGTGATGGACACAACAGCAAAGTGTTTCCAGCCACCACTGAGGAAAGAAGGTGAAAAGAGAGACGGAGAGAGAAAGAGGGAGAGACGACACGAATCGCCACTGGAAACAGAGAGTGTTTGATTAATTTATAGAAGCCTTCTGCTGCATCTCTTCAAAAGCACATTTCAGCTCATTAGAAGTCTTATATGTGTGGTTTGGTTCTCATTCTATTGGTTATTGTCACATTCTTACAAAGCAGCCAAAGATCAAAGAACATGGCGTCCTTTCCCCAGGACCAAGACACACGAGCAGATGATCAAGCAGATGAAGCTAACAGTGACCAGATGATCTAAACTGCTGCATTTAGAGGTAAACACGAAAGTGAGCATATTCAGTCAGGACAATCAAGATTTTAACCATTTATTGCAAATCTGAGCAAACTTGATACAGCGTGTCCCAGACCACCAAACTCCCTGCAGAGCCTGAGATGCACAGCAGTTGTTGAACACATATTTAAAGCTGCTCTCATCATATTTCTGTAGTAACAATGTATCAAATGATGTGTGGTGTGAAAGGTGTTAGTCGTAGTGACGAACCCACCATTCATTGTTCATTGTTTGGGTTTTACAGCCCATAACTTCACTCTTACCCTGTTCCCAGACTCAGCAGGCATCTATTCATGGAGAAAAAGCTCTGATAAACTCACTGTACACCACCTGCAACAAGCTGGTGAGCATAGTGGAGCATTTAGCCGCTAAAGAGCCGGATATTTTCTCAGGAGGTGGTGGAGAACAAAAACAGAGCTAAAAGAAGAGTGAGTATCAGACTACCAGGTGGACAGAAACATGACTCCAAATGAATGCTAATGATGCTCTTCATCTGCTGGATAAATAAGCAACTGTTTGCTAGCATATCAGCATGACAAGGTTGATGAAAATGTCAGTATTGTGTGTTCACGTACAGCTAAGAATGCTAACTCTGCATTGTTTTACTGTACTTAGGTAGAGCACAAACATTCCCACATTGTTCATTTTAGTCAAAACCTCTGTGATCACCCGAGCGCTCGTGATTCTTGCCCTTTTTAAATTGGTGAGTGCTCTCTTCTTATAACCGAAAGGAAATTTGGTCAAAGCTGTGAAAATAAGACACCGGTTGTGTGAAAGCAGAATTTCCCTCTCAGGCTTAAAACCCTCAGCGGAGTGAGGAGTTCAGGGGACATGGGAGTTTGTGAAACACAGATGGTTAATGCTTCAGGGAGAAAAATGTGAGCGTGATGTTTCTGCTCGAGGAGGCAGTGTGAGAGCAGAGAAGGAGCTATGATTGGCTGCGTAGTGAGAGGATTTGATTGGGAAGGTGACCGGGGGTATGTGGGCGTGTTGAAGGAGCTTTTGATCTCAGTATGTGCACAAGTGTGTGTGTGTGTTTGCGAGTGTGTGTGTTCGTGGCTGAGGATAACGGATGACCTTGAGAGATGCACCAAGGGTTTTAAGGACGTCCTGTGTGGAGGATTGCTGCTATTAGATTGCTGGATGGTGATTGAGGTGCGTGCATGGACAAGGGCACGACGCCCACAGCTATCTACACATAGCACACACACACAGCCTCCATGCCAACACACACACACACACACACACACACACACACACCCACACACAGACACAATAAAACACCAGGCTTAATTAAACTGTGGAGTTACAGAGCAGACTCTTGTTGTTGCATCAGAGACCGCTCAAAAAACTGGATTTAATGGTGTTGCTCCTGGTATCATTCAGCAAAACAGCTCGAGTGTGTGTGTGTGTGTGTGTGTGTGTGTGTGTGTGTGTGTGTGTGCGCGCTTGAGTTAACAAACTGTGTGAGTGTGTGCACACACACAGTGGCAGTGAAGCCTCCTGACCCCTCCCACTCTATTTCCCACGCTGTGTTTAAAGACAGTGGGAAAGTGAGAGACAAAGCAAAGAGGATGACAGACTACAAAGTTGAGAGAGTGTGTCAGTGTTGACAGCGCTGAAACATTTCTCCAAATAGAAATCATGATGACAATTTTAGACAAAAAATATTATTTGACAAATAGGAAGAAGACGTACATTCAGCTTTATCCGTCTTACCTTAAAGAGCTGTACCCAGCGTTTCTGCTCGGCCTGGATGCGCTGCTGAACCTCGGTGTTTGTCTTGACGCCCACACTGCGGAAGGCAGCCATGTACTCCTCGCGGTGCTCTGTTTTGGTCTCGGGGTAGGCCAGCTTGATGATTCCCAGGCACGCGTCCCTCAGACAGCGAGACAGAGTCACCAGCTCTGCCAGCGTGAAGGGCATCATGGAGGACTGCGTCTGCCCTGTTGAGAGGGAGAATGGATTCATTGTCTTTTACAGATATTGATTTCACATTTACATGGCGGCAAGACGGTGTGTGACTGCTGAAAACAGAACAATATACTGTTTTTGCCAAGACTATCAAATGAGGCAAATGGGAGAAGATAGATGAGTATGTCCACAGGATAACCAGCTCCAGTGGGATGTGTGTCTCAGTCAGACACACATGACGTCCAGCTATCCCCCAAAACAATGTATTCGCTTTTCAAAAAGAAGACACAACCGAGGGCACAGATGAGGAGCATTAAGGAACATAACATGAAAATCTTGTAAAACAAAAGCAGTTAAATTACATTTTCTTACAAGCACTATTCAAAAAAAGTTGTGACGCTGAGAAAATGGAAATAAAAACAGAAAGCAGTCATTTGCAGACAAACTGTGTTTAACAACTATTGTTTTACAAAGTGTTCCTGAGCCCATGTATTAATCTCCTGTATACAATCATGTGTTGACAAAGTGGTGAACCTCGCTCCATCCCTGCTTGTGAACGACTGAGCCCTTCCAGGATGCCCCTTTCATACCCGATCATGATACTATCACCTGTTACCAGTCAACCTGTTTACCTGTGGAATGTTCCAAACAAGTGTTTTTGGAGCATTCCACAACTTTCCCAGCCTTTTGTTGCTCCTGTCCCAACTTGTCTGAAACGTGTTGCTGCATCAGATTCAGAATAAGAATATATGTGCAAAAAGCAAAAAGCTGATGAGGTAAAAAAATAATATGTTGTCTTTGTACTATTTTCAATTGAATTTATGTTAGAAAGGATTAGCAAATTATCCCATTTTGTTATATTTTTGCACGATGTCACAACTTTTTTGGAATTGAGGGTGTAAGATCCAATAAAAAAAAAAAAGGGGGAAAAACTCTTCTACCTTCCATTTCATGACCGAAAAACTCGCTGTCATGCACGGAGATAAGCGAGTGGCTGAAGAGAGAGCTGAAGAGATAGAACAGGGGAATGATGCGGTTGGAGTCCTCAAACGACATGGGAGACCCTCGCGAGATCAGCTGCAGCAGCGGCACCATGGAGCTGAGGGGGCGGACAGACGGACAGAAGAAAGAGACTAAGTACGCAGAAATAATCGACAAAAAAGCCGAAATATGGAAATATGATTGCACACCCAAAGATACATTGCCAATAATCAGGTCTGAATTAGCTCACCCAGTGATCATTTTCGTTGTCATGGAAGTTATCAGGTGCCAGAGGTGCCTCAGGAAACGTGCATTGAAAGCTAAACTGTACAGAAGTCTGCAAGAGAGACATATTAAATTTAAACACTTATTTTGATAAAGTATAAAGCGCTCATCAACAAGACGACATGAGTTAGGGAGCCATTTCAATCAGATGACACAATCCGTGCGAAGAACAGTAAAATTACTTTCCGTCAATCTGTCTGCTGTGTCAGATTGTTAACTTTGCCCTGTTAACCACAGGACACAAGTAAAAGGGGAGAAAAAAATAAATGACACTGTTAACCAACATTTGCCTCATAGAATTTTCTTGGCCTTTCTCTCCCCTTTTATACCCTGCGAGAGCCGAAAAGAGATTAAATGAGCCATTAAGCTTTATTTAGGCGAGGCACCTTCCATTAGTAAACTAGTTGCTGCCGAGGGTACCCGGCTCGGGTCATAAACAGCCCTCTGGCTTCCTGCTGGAGCCCCATTTAACTTAATGGCCAGGGGAGCAAGACAATGGAGGACGGAGGAGGAGGGGAAGCCTGGTCATTGCTGTGACCCCCCAGCGCCAACATGCTTCCACACTCGCGATGAATTACATGATAACGCTGCGGAGGGGCCACATACCTCGCTATAGTCGCTATGCACTCACCGGGCTGTGGCACCAAGGTGTGAAGCCGCTCTTTGTTCAAGTGTAGGTGTCTGTGGGTTTGTGTATACTCCTAAATTGCATAGCTTTTCACACAGAGGGTTAAGTACAGGTGACAATAATGTGTTAAGTAAGCTAGAAGCCAAAATAAAGTGCCCCTGCATATAATAGGCCCTTGTTTAAGAGTGACAGTGCTGACACCTATAAGGATGCTTGCCTTTAATATGGCAGCATCATGTTTTCTCAATGGAGAAGAGGAGTAAAGGTCAGCGGAGAAAAGGAGACGAAAAGAGAGAAGAAAGTAGAGCGAGACAAAGAGAAACCTTCATTTCGTGAATATTTTCATCTCAATGTCAATGCTCAAATTCCCATTCCACAATTCAATCTACCAAAACCCATTCAAATCTCCCAAAATGGAAATGAGCATTAGGAGCAGAGTGTCACACGACCCTCAGTCGTCGGCTTGAAAAATGGTTTGTGCAGAGCGTGCCGAGCGCTCACCATCTGTCAGGAGTACAAGGCTCAGGAGAGAAGAGAGGAGTAGTGCTGTGGGCTCATAACAAGTGATGCAAGTGTTTGATTGAAATGGGAAACAAAGCACTAAATGCCAGCTGACATGCTGATTTACGGCCTGAGAGAACCCAAACCCCCATTTCAATCATGGAATGAACCACTAATAAACAAAGTCAAGACATCAAAAGGGGTTGTGTGTGCATGTGTGTGTGAGAAGCAGCTTGATGAATAACGCCAGGATCATTTCATTTTGCGGTAATGAAAGAATCTCTGTTCAGCAAAAAAATAAATAAATAACAGCAGTGCTCGGGTCACGTTTGATACCCTGAAGACCAAACGAGCCAGTTTCCACCTCAATATAAATTTGTTTTGCAGACTGTTGTATTAATGTGATCGACATCACGATCTCAGGACAACACGAAAATCACAGCAACCCCTCAAAAGTAAATGCAGGACCAAAGCTCATCTGCGGCCACTTTCATCAGAGCAAGCCCCGTTAGCAACAGAGTGCTACGTTGGGTGAAACCAAACTATCAAAGTGAAATTACACCAAATATCCAAAACTAAACAATTAAAGTGAAATTACAGCATACCTACTAGGAAAAACCTGGGCTTAGTACAATTAGCAAACCAATCAAAAATCAATTTTGGTCCCGAATCCTCGTAGCGTTTCAGCCGTCCTCTGAAGAAATTCATTTCATTAGACATTTTACATATTTATTAAAAGGCAGCGTGCTGGGTCGGTCGGACGACTGGTCAGCCTCTCTCTTCTTTTTTTTTTTTTTTTTGCTCTAAGAGCAGTAAATCAAGGCTGGGATGCAATTTGCTCCCCTTAGCCTCTTGTAAAGCTATCCCGTCCACTCCTGCAGTGATTAATCTTTCTCCGTGAGCTAATTATTTTGTACAGATATCCAATAATGATGGAAGACGAAGGGCAGGATTTATGGTAAAAGCGAAGAGAAGGAGGAAGCCATAAAAAATTAAGGGGAATGGGGGGATATGCACGGAAATTCTTCTAAATTCTGGTCAATCACTTGTAAGCAATACTGCAAAGTTACTAATTGGCCATCAGACTCTAGCTGCATGCGTCCAGTGCTTTTATTACTGAAGAAGCTAATTTATGTTTATCCTTTTATGCATGGTTTTGGGGTAAGCTGGGGCTAATAAAAAAAAAAAAAAAAAAAAAAGCAGATGCACAGTAAGATACAGTTGCAAACGTGATATGAATCTTTATGCATCAACATCCCCACCCACACGTTTAAAGCAGCTGGCAGCAAGTGGCTCCACTAATAATTAACTACAGCAGGTTGACCATCCATGAAGCTCAGTCTGGATCACCTCCTGTCAGTCAATGCACTGCACAACCCACCCCCACACGCCACCTCTGACATCCTGGCCCTAATGTAATCAACCTGAGAAGGGGTAATTGCCCTCATCCAGAACTGACAGCATCCCTGACATCCCGGCTTCCTTTGCCGGTTGTAAATGCCAGCGGGTGCGCACCACTGATAGCTGCCTGCCTCACTTCACCGTTATTTACATTACTGCTTACAGCGCGGAAACACATAAAGACACGGTTTTCCTCTCAATCAGCTAGGTGAGTAAACAGGCTCTCTGAATGCAGGACTGACCACGACAAGACGTGTAAAATGTTATGATATTAAATAAAAATGAAAATGTTCTGCTTCACAGTTAATATATTCAAAGCATCAAAAGCATTTCATTGAAATAAGGAAATGATACCTACAATCTACCAACAAGTTTTCTTGCTGTTTGCATGATAAAGTAATAAAGACATACATGAAACAGAATTCCTGTGCTGTTTCAGGTTTCAGATTCCGCCAAAATAAACAACTCTCATCAGATCTGTGCATTCATACCTGACTTTTGGCACCATGAGCCGATGCTGTACCATGAGCGTGTGACAGATGGATGCCATCATGGTGAAAACCTCCTCGCTGGCTGAATCCCGCCACACCAGGTTCAGCAGGGCGTTAGTCTGATGCTTAGTGTCCAGCTTGTGGACACACTCCTCTGTGATCAGCTGCACAGAGATTCTGCTGTCATCCTGATAGAGAAGGAAACACATTAGTAAGTATTTGTAAGAGAGTAAAGAAATTCAGAAAAATCACATTTTTGTTCATTATATGGATGTGGTTAATGGGTATTTATTTCGATTTACATCAAACGATTCTAATGGTCGATCTTATTGTTATTTTCTTTAAAGTTTTTTACTTAACTAGTTATCTGAAGTATTTTTGAGCATTTAGACAGAACAGAAGAGACAGGAAATGAGGGGAGAGACGAGAGGTGAACTGCTCTGTATTCTGCCTTTATTGATTACACATTTAGGCTACCACTGTACTGTCTGCATTGTGCAAAGAGCAAGGTTGAATAAGAAAATATATTTTTATTTACTATGACACATACAGACTATAGTCTGTTATATTTATCCACACTGACAGCAGTGCTCCCATTATTGTGTGCATAAGAGTGGCACAATTCTCATATCTATATAACAAACCCAGCATGAACAGGACATGCCATACACCTGATGTTTATTATTACACAAGCTGAGTTTTTGAAGGCTGATCCTGATGCAGCTGCAGACAGGGAGGAACCTCATCAGCAGTGGGCATCAATGGCATCACACACTACAACAGGATGCATGGATCTGACTTTTACTCCTGATCCACTTAATGAGTATCAGGGCCAGAGCAGATCAGATCAGTGCATCACTAATGCCACATATTCATGAGCCTGAATTATGGACAAAATGAATACTGGTCTTTGTATAATCCCATTACCGTTTTGTGTGTACGTATGTGTCCGTGTGGCTGTATCGTACCTGCATGGGAGGTGGATGGATGCCAGCGTCATCGTCATCCTCCGAGTCGCTGCTGACTTCAGGCCTGGTGCTGCTCTCCGACACTGGCAGCAGCGGCAGCAGCGTCTGCAGAGCCCGAAGGTACAGCAGGAGACCCTCCTCTGATAGTGAGCCTGCCAACACACAACCATCACCATTAGTGTGCACACCATCATGTCTTCATCACTATAAATCAGAGTTTAAGCTTCAAATGAGCCATATATGTAGAGAGAGAGAGAAGTGTGCAGTACACACACTGTATGCACATCTCTGAACTGTGCCACCCACCTAAGCAGTTCTCCCCTGCAGAGAGGACAAAGTAAAAGACCCACGGTGCCTGGCTCTGCGGTGCAGAGGAGGAGCTGACGGCGGCCTGGAGGGAGCTCAAGAAGGCCTCGAACGGAAATGAGAGACGGACGTCGGACAGCGCCGGGATAAAGAAGTGAAAGATCTGCTCGGTGAACGGTGCAGAGATAAACTCCTCAGTAAAGGCTGCAAACACAAAGTGCCTGTAAGATGACAGACAGACATTTGACAGGTTAACACTCTGCATGGAAAGGGCAACATGTGACGTGAAATAAACAGAATCAAAATGCTGTATGTTCATAAAGACATTAGCTAAGAA
>JAPZEA010000004.1:11354321-11370516 GCA_029783685.1 Heniochus monoceros | reverse complement strand
TCTCACCCAGGCTGGCACAGAGAGAGTGTAGCAGAGTGTAACAGTGGTCTTGTTTACATATGCACACTTCCAGGCAGCGTAACCTTGAATAACCAGACGCTTTGCACCACTCCGCTGTTACGTTTGCCACGGATGCCCCCGACGAGACTGAGCGCTAATGGCTCATCTCCTCATCGCTGTTAAGCTCTTTTCCACCTCCTGTGCTTATAATATCCCCCAGTCACAATATTTACTCACTGTTTCCTCTAAACGTCACCAGAGTCCCATTCAAAGCCTCTGCGCAGTTTATTGTGGCCAGCAACCATAAAGATGTAAAATCAAACACAAATTTATTCCTCTTCAAGGTCTCTAGAGACACTTATCTAAAACTTGCCTATGCTTCCTTACCTCCATAAACACCAATACACCAGCATCCCTCTATCTGTCCCTGTTGTCCAGCCTGTTTTCATATTACTTGTGTCCTGCTTCTTTTGCCCATTTAATCTCGTATTTGTGTCCTTGTGTCCATTTTATCCTGTTTTGCTGTTCCTTCTGTCATGCATCATTTTGGTTCTTGACCTTGTCCTTCATCTTTGTTTTTCTGCTGAATTAATTTTGCTTTTCAAATTATATTTGCTCATTTTTCATTGAGTTGTATTTCATTCATTATTCAACCCTTTTTGTCCCTAACCCTGCTAATAATTTACTATAAATTCTAAAATGAAAATAAATGATGGCCAGCGGCAAAATGACCACAACAGTTACTGTGCTACATTTTTATAGCATTACATCCAAAAGTACAACATACTCATACCATACTACTTTTAAACAGAAAAACAGTTATTAATTATTGATGTATAATCAATTCTGCTTTGCCTTGTTTTCTTAATGTAAGCGGCTCTTATTGAAACTCAACACTTGTAGCAAATGTTTTACAAGGAAAGGAATCATGCTGCCTGACAGCTGAGAGAAGTGACGAGTATATAAAAAAACACGGGCAATTCAACAATGTATAAAAACGAAACCTTCCAAATCAATGGTTGTCTCTTATACTATCCCGCCTCAAGTAAACGCCTGCTCTCTCTTCATTTGAGTACATAAAATAACTATTTGAGAGGTATTCTCGTACATTCTGTTTCTGGAGGCAATGAGTGAATTAAAGAAGAAATCGTCTTATTTTTTACTGTCAGGACTCACCGAGGTCTGTTATTGAGCAGTCATCAGGCAGATGGTCCAGCAGTGCATGCATGTGTCCCAGCAGCGGATGTGTGTGAGAGTGTGTATGCAGGAGCTGGATCCCGTTGCCGTCTGCCCCGTCCAGCATGGTCTGCTGTGGGGAATTCTGATTGGACAAGGATGAGGAAGAGGAAGAAGAGGATGAGGAGTTGGAGGTGTTCCCTGTGCTGGCTCCTCCGCCGAGCAGCTCCAGGCTGCAGTACTCGCTGGCCTCCTCGGGGGTCAGCGGCAGGTCGAACAGGTCGGGCAGCGCCGCGATGTCATCCAGGTCGCTGAGGGTGGAGCTGGAGCCCCCGGTGCTGTAGGACCGGCTCAGAGCCTCTTCACCGTCCTCCCCGCCACCGCCACACACACCTTCCTCCTTGGGTAAGGACAGAGTGGTAGAGCCCCCGCCTCCGGAGCCCACACACTCCTGGGACTTTTGGTGTTTTTGCACCTCAGCGTAGAGGCTGTCACGCTGCTTCTTGGACATGCGACCGAACTTGACCGCTGCAGAGACAACATACTTTTCATTATAGTCAACATAATGATTCACCGATCTTACAAGTGACTAGAAATACATTAAGTGAATATTGTTGCCAATAAATTCAATATTTCATTCATAATTTTCACCTTAGTGCAGAGATATTTTCAATTTCACAGCTGTTGCTTCAATCTAATTGTAAGATATTTATGGCTCGTATAGATTACTTCTGCCACCTTATACATAAGTGCTGTACAGTATGTTCCAGTCCCTATATCCAGTTTGCATGCTGACAGCTCGTCACCTCTTCAGTCTCTATAATGTATTTGTTTTCTCTCTGCAACCTTCAGAAGAGGGCAACAAGTGGCGAGCGCCCTTACGACAGCTGATGTGAAATTTTACGGCTGAGGGCTTCAAATTCTCCTGGTATCAGCTTGAACATTAAAGGAACACACACGGGGCTTCGCCGCAGTAACGCTTCTACTGAACTTCCCCTGTGCAACTGAAAGTGTTACTTTAACAAAGTCAGTTGTGGTAAATTTCAAAGTTTACCGCTGAATTTCATGGTTAAAGCCAGTGCACAAAGAGAGTACAGTGCTTTGATTATGCCTATTTACCGTCTCTGCTCATGCCCAAAGCCAGACACTTCTGTAGGCGGCAGTGCTGGCAGCGGTTGCGGTTAGTTCGGTCGATCAGACAGTTCCTCTGGCGGGAACAAGAGTACATGGCATTGTTCTGCTGGCTGCGACGGAAGAAACCCTAGGCACACAAGCACACACATACAAACACTGTAAAGTACACGCGTATTTGAGATAAAACCGGTTGGTTGAAGAAAATTTTGGTAGGCCCTGTTTTACTGTGTGTGTTTCCTCCTCACCTTGCAGCCTTCGCAGGTGATGACTCCATAGTGGATTCCTGAGGACTTGTCCCCGCAGATCTTACAGGGGATGACCTCGATCTGAGCTGCAGGACCAAAGACACATCGACAAGAGAGGTCAGAATACTGCATCTGTATGAAACTGCCTGGAATTTACATACAAAGTGAACTTGAGATCTGCTTGCTGAAGCGCCGCAGTTACACATTTGGCTTGTTTGACACCATTGAGTCACACTATGGACTGTTGCCAAAAACATTTAATATCCAGTAAGTAACATGATACACCCATTCAAACACAACACACAGCAGCAGCCAGCGTAAAATGCTGTCGTACAATGACTGAAAACAAAGACTTTTTTCCAGTATTTGTAAATGATGACTATTTCTGAGACATCTGACCTCTGTACAGAGCTACATCTGTTGATGATCTTCTAATCCTTCCTTGATTATGACTGGTCCTGGTCTTATCTCTCTGGTCTTTTATATGACTTATTTGAAAGGACCTCTGCCTCTTCGTCTCTTCTGGTGTCACCCAGTGATCAGTTATGTGTCTCTATGTATTTGTATCCCTTTGGGCATAATGTCAATAAACATCATCAATTTCCAATGGCATGCTAGTGACATATAGCTGTACAGTTAGTCCCACTTAAACCTGGCAAGATGGCCAGATTGTCCCGTGTCACATATTTCCTGGATATAACACAACTACTTCCTCTTGACACAAAATATGTTGTTTTAATTCTTGCCAGCTTCTCCATCACTACAGAACAAGCCAGCTACCTTGTTTTTGTCTCTCTCTTTTGTTGGACATTTATGTTGTGTTATCATGTTTTTTTTTCCAGCTATAATCCTTGGCCAGAATTAGGTCCTTTGTATCTTCTGTATGCCTTGAAAAGGTCACCCATGCTTTTATCTTGTCACAGAGAGACTGCTGTAACTCTGAGCTCTATCAGAAGGCCATCTCCCGCCTCCAGCTGATACAAAATGCAGCTGCGACACTTTCAACAATTTCTATTTCAGTGAGTTGTTATATTATACCTTTCCCTGCTTCCCTTCTCTGGAAGCCCTTGAGTTTGAGGTTTGAATTTAAGATTTTATTGACAATGTTTGATTTAAAACAGTTACATCTGAGTACAGTCTGTGATCCTAAGTCCCTCTGGTTAAAGAGTGACCATGTCTTTGAACCGCCCTATCTGTAAGTCCTCTGCTGGCAAAAACCATCACCGACTTTCATGTTTCATCTTTTATTGATCTTATAATTATATCTTTAATGATTCTTTATGACCTCTGAACTTCTCTTCGTTTTGTAAAACACCTGATTAACTGAAAAGTACTACTAGTATAAATCATGCTCTGTCATTACTATTAGGAAATTATTAACACGTTTGAGAAGCCGAAACAGAGAAAAAACCCTGTACTTTGCACCACAGTGTAGTAATCGTGGATAAAAACACATCTCATAATGGGCCCAACGAGAGAGACACAGTGACACTGTCCCACTTTAAGCACACACTGTACAAGAAGATAACTTGCCATGAACTGTGTTTGTCTGCACCCTACATGTGGCCCCCATGAGGGAACAGAGTACACAAACAGATAGGGAATCACATGACAGATGCACATATGACACATGCACAAAGACTCCTTCTTTCTTGACCAACGAGAAAAACAACTGCAGCTACTGTATGACATTAGATAGTTGTTGCTCAGCTTTGCTGTCTGTACAATCAGACTCATTTACAAAATCCCTTTTGTACCACGGTGTATGGAAAACCACTGGGTGATTGAGGAGGAATTGTTGCCCTCTTAGGTACTGGAAAACACAACTTTCCACTTCTTTTCCCCTTTAATGACACAGTCGGCTGTCTCTAAAACAGTTGACTAAAATACTCCAACTGATCAGGGCAGCTGCAGGCATGCAATGGAAAAATATCTCCCTCCTCCTACTCCCTCCCTCCCTTCCTCTCTTTCTCTCAGGTTCCCCTCCACCCCTCCCTCATCTCGCAGTTATATAACTCTCGTCTGTGAGCATTCCTCACAACACTCATTCAGTAGGCTCACTCTAGCAACACTGACACCCCGCCCTCCTCAGACTCCCTCTTTCCCACTGGCTGCGCGGCATTTGCAGCCTCCTTGGTATTGGCTGAGTCATGTGTCACTCGGGCGCTGTAGCCTGTCAGCCCATGTGGACATTCTGTCCTACTGACACACTTTCCCACTGCAGGGTGAGAGGGAGGAGGTAGGCAGGCGCGATCCCGGCTCTCCGCAGACCAGTTTTAAGGTGGAACTGAACAATGCTCAGACTTCCCCATTAAACATTTCCCTGTAGGCTCGTAGCCTGCGTCAGAAAACTGGCTATGTTACATAACAGCAAAATTAACCGAGGGAGGCAGCGAGCCAGAAACAAATGCACTCACCAGTTCATTTAACACCCAACACAGATCCTCGCTGATTTCCCAGGAGTCTATTTCTGTATGGACTCATTTCTATGTCATAATCAAACTCTGTGCTGTTTCATTAATGTGAAACCACATTTGATTTGACCGCGGTGGCCCGTACTGTACCTGGCTTCAGTCCACTCACAGCAGACAAACTCTGAACTTGAATGTCAGCTATTCAGCACCCACCCCTCTCCCCGGAGTTTGACATTGAGCTTCTGCTTCAGCCCATTCTATTCTTGTCCTGTGCTGAGAGCCAGAATTACACAGATGCCCAGCCACCCACCACTGCTGCTACAACCACTCACGGACATGCTTCCTCACTCCTCTTCTCTGACTCTCCGCAGATATCCAGGCACAACCCAGACACAGTAAAACATCCATCTCCTTAACGTTCTCTTATTTCATGTGACTGTTTCGAGGTAAGTTAAAAATGACCAAACCAGTTAGCTACATAATAACGTTTATAAATACAGTAAATTAACAGGGATGTCTTGAAGACTAACCACTCCAATCTTATCCATTATTTTCTTGATTAATTGAGCTGACATATCCAAAAACCAACAGTATTCTGTGTACTGTCATATTAGACTTACAAAAAACACCATATATGCACATTTAAGAAGCTACACCCAGTGTATCTTTTGCATTTTTACTTCAAAAGTGGCTCGAACAGTAGTTGCTGAAGAAGTTCCTCTCTGTTTACTTACTGATTAATTGAATAGTCAGTTCTTCTTCAAAAACATCACTACTATTGAGTAAAAACACCCACTGAACACAAGCTTACTTAACACATATGACAAATTGACCCGTCTTACAATGCTGACAGAGACACAGCAGCAGCAGCAGTTGCCACGCTAATGTTAAAGCAACATTTGCATTACCCTGAATATCAGTGTTGACCTGTGCTAAAACACCAGTCTTAGGCATCTGACCTTTACCTCTCTAGAGAGAAGCAGCCTTCCTAGAAGATCAATCCCAACCCTGCTTTTTGCTAACATGATGCATGAAGGCTACATGCTGTGCTTTACACTCATGCACCAACACATGAACTAAGTCACAAGAACAAAATGCAATAAATGAGGTGAAATTATGCAAAAAGGCAAACAGTGTTTGAGTACGGCTGGTGTTCGAGCCGCTCTGAGTGGCACACCCAAGCCTTTTCACGAAATAAACCAGGAACAAACAGTTTAACAGTTCAGCTCCAAACACGTTGGCCCCAGTGTTTATCAGCCAGCTAAATGTGTAACCATGTTATCTCTACAAAA
This sequence comes from Heniochus monoceros, assembly GCA_029783685.1. NCBI lineage: Eukaryota > Metazoa > Chordata > Actinopteri > Chaetodontiformes > Chaetodontidae > Heniochus > Heniochus monoceros. The sequence continues at coordinate 11,364,255 of JAPZEA010000004.1, read as the reverse complement.
GGCTAATTCAGTAGGGGTGTGGTGGAGAGAAGCAGAGAAAAATCCCTTGCTTTGTGCTTCCAGCAGTTCACTTCTTGGTAACTAATGTGGAACAAACAGCCAATAATTTTCCAACAGAAGCCCCCAGCCCTTGTGTCGAGGAGTCAGTGTGTTAGTGTGTCAGTAGCGTGACAAAGGAAAGAAGGGGAATTCTGACCCTCCACATGTTCGCATACAGACGGGCGACAAAATAAAGGCGAGACTAACATAAAGTGTCTTAGGAAGGCGTTAGGGCACCATGTGCTGCCAGAACAAAAGTCTAAAAATCTCCGAAGCTCTTCTGAATATCTTTTCTTCCAAAAGATATTCCCTCCTTTGGTGTTTTGATGATGGTGGTGGAGAGCGCTGTCAAATACATCGGTCCAAAATCTCCCACAGCTGCTCAGTTTGGTTTAAATCTGGTGACCGTGAAGGATCGAGCGTTTGCAGACTCATCAAACCATTCAGTGACCCCCTCGGGCCCTGTGGATGGAGGCATTGCCGTCCCGGAAGAGACCACTCCCATCAGGATAGAAGTGTTTCATCACTGGATGAATGTGATCATCCAGAACAACTTGCAGCCACAGCATAACGGACCACCAGATCCCCTCACTTCAGGCCCGTACCAATCTCTTGGTGTACGTCACACATGCACTCGCCCACTTGTTGACGATAAGGATGACTCATCTGACCGTGTCGCTTCTTTCCACATCTCCATAGACCACTGCCAATGGTTTTTGCACCACTGAACTCTCAAATGTGGGTTCTCTCTTGTGGACTGACAGTCTGATCACATCCTGCATCGACACTCTCAGTCACCTGGGGAAGAGCTGCTCTCCTGTTTTTCCTCACATATCACACTAAGGCAGGAGCATACCGGTCATTAAATGTGCACTGCTGACCACAATTTAAGACCATATTAACTGACACCTTCCCCATCTACATGCAGATGTCACTTTAGTCACTGTTCCTGTTGAAACACCGCTCAGTTGATCAGTCTCTGAGACTGAAGCTCCTGCCATCCATCCCCCAACAATGCACCCTCTTCCTGAATCACTCACATCTTCTCCTCTTGCCATCTTAGAACAAAATCAGACTCAACTGGGCCTGCTCGGCATTTTTATACTCGCCACAGAGCATAAAAAGATGTTAACTGCTTAAACGTACAGTATACAATTTCTGCCACTAGGGGTCTCTGAATCAAAGCAATTACAGAGGGTGTAGTTCGATGATGTCGTGGCGTACCGTGGGATCATGGGAGTTGTTGTCTTCATTGGTAAACAACCACCGTTGCTGATGAAAATCCATCGATGTGGCGCAGGCAGAAATGTTCACGGATGGGGTCATGTATTAAAGTTTTAGTCACGTTACGTTTAGTCACATTTGCCGACTTCCTTCCTCACTCTGTGATGACTCATCTGGTGTTTCCCTGCAAGTTTTAGCAACCAGAATGGGTGAAGGGGATATGACGCCATTGACAGGCGACCAAATGAAACACACCTTGAATAAAAGTACTGACTTCTCTGGGTTTGAACATTGTCGGAAGTATTTGGGATCATGTAAGTACACAGCTCAACAAAATATATAACATAGGTCTGGTTATTCTTAGAGATTTTAATGCAGATATTTTACATATTATACCTTTAACTGCACCATGCAGCGCACCCGTGTGGAAGCATCTGCATTGGTTTTGTTTCTCTACTCATTTATTCATGTTTTCCCTTCAATTTGCCTACCGTCTGTACGCGCAAACACGCACACAAACACACACATCACTCCTCTGTTTTATAATTTTACAACCTCTGTTTATTCAAGCACAGGTTGTTTGTCTTTTCTTGCTATGTAAATCACAACATTATGCACGCTGCCCGATACCCTTTCCATGACCTCCTCATAGGAATGATTGACAGAATGAGAAAACACACACAATAGAAGGTGGGGGATTGAGCTCTATACATATTGGTATAAAGCTGAAGCCCTGTGTCATGCCTCACACAGCTGGGTGTGGGCTTACAGTGCAGCACAGAGCTGCATCACAACAATCCACCGTGGTCGTCCTTGCTGCCTCTTCCTCTTTTGAAGTCGCGTTTCAGTGTGGTAATGCTTTCCACATTGTTCTGTTTCTCTAAGATGAGGCGCTTGCAAAGCCTCAAGGCCTGCACAGATAAACCCATGGAGAGCAGATACATTCTCAGATATGAAAACAAAACCCTGCTTGTTCTCACACCTTCCGCCTGAATCCATGAAGGCAACAGTCTTACTGATTACACTTGACACCTTGTAGCACGCAGCCTCAGTCTCTAATATACAGCTCTCATAAAATATTAGTATTTTACTCTCAGAGGATGACGGTGCTTGAAAAACAAAACAGATGAGACTCAACTCAAAATACATATACACAATCTGGCTGTCAGGCTGCCAGCGCATTCAAATCAAGGGGCTGTGTTTTCAAAGATGCAAATTCCAGTTGGAGGCCTTGCTGAGGCCCACAGAGAGGGGATTACGACAGAGCTAAGGATTCCATAGGCCTCTTCTAGCAGGTGTCAGTGTGCGACATGCATCTTATGAGTCTCTCACTAAGTCTCTATCCTAATACAGCACTCTGCTATCCAGCACAGTAAAGCAGAGGAAGTGTCAGAGGTCCAGACATTGCAACATGCCCTCTAAAAGTCTGTCAGCATGCCAGAGCTGTTGCAATGACTCAACAATTTGGAGTAAAATGATTGTGATTGCAGATATGTTTGCAAACTGGGATAAAATTGCTGACATGCTTTTCTAGTGTGGAATCCACGGGGCTGAGTGACTAACCTACATTTTCAGTGCGGCCAGCTAAGAATGGGCCGTGGTTTGTTTACATTCGGACATCCTGCCAGAAATGGAACCTCCCTCCACCAGAGGCCCCCTCTGCGCCTCCCTCCTTCGCTCCCTCCCCCCCTTTTTCAGTGCAAAAAATTCATCATCTTTCTTCCCCTGCTGAAAAAAAACCAAAACTTCTTGCAGTTTATCTCCTGGATTCCACATCAAAAGACTGTAATGTTTGGCAATGCTCAGAGCCAAAAGCCCAGACATGCAACACAAGAACAGAACCAAACATTAGTCATCATTAAGGCGAGGATTTAAATTATGATCCGCATTAAGATGAGTTTCAGTTACCCAACTTTGAGATGTTACAGCATGCTGTGGATGTGAAATGTGCACACAAGAAATGTCTTTCCAGTCTAGAAAAATATACATATCAAGTTGACATAATAAACATGTTGCTGATTAACATATTTTTGCAATTATGAGCCTTTTTTTACTTAAAATATTTGGATGCTTCGGATACAACAGACGCTCATGTTTGCTGTAAACAATCTTCCTCGTGCATAACAATTATCTGCTGCCTTCACGGCTCAAATTCAAGCTCAGCCTGTGTCGTGGAGCGACACATTGAAGGCCGACCGTCACTGCGCGCCTGTAACCGCACATGGCGCTGCACGGCCGACGGCACGGCGCTTCCCACAGCCGCTGCCCCTCCCTCCGCTGCGTATGCTGTATAATGTTGGGTGACATAACTAGGTCAGTGGAACAGCCAGGTCCCTCTCCCTCTATACGCTCACACTGTCGGCCATGCTGGCACAGCCTTCACATCACAACAACATCACAACTACGCCGGCACTGCTCGGATTCAGTTAGTAAAGAGAAAGCTGTTCTTTTTTACTTTGAACGAATCATCAGGGCTGTTTTATTTTTACAAAAACAGCAATTTCATAAATTCAGACGATTATTTTCCAAAAAAATACCAGAAAATAGCTTCAAGCTTTCGCTATCTTTTTAAGCGAATGTGTGCAAAATTTACAATATTTTTATTTTATTATTCCCCTGATCCGAAACTTAATCATCGCGATTACATAATACTAGTTTTGGTTAACAACAACCTCCTCTCAGGCCCCTCCCTCTCCTCATTGCATAACTCTAACAAGGGTCCCCAGACAAAATTTACAGAAGGACTCCCAGGTCAAACCGGCTGGGACTCGCATTTCTTCAGAAACAGACATATTTGGCCATGAATCATAAAGCCAAATCACGCATGTGCACTTGAAGTCTGATTCCGCCGTAAACACACCTGAGCGATCACAGAACAAACAAACAAACAAACTGACTCCATCAGGGTGAGTAAATCGTCATGATTGAACAGCGAGCCTCCAGCTCTTCCTCACTACATGCTGAACTTCGCCGAGGAGCATGCAGCCTCGGTTCCGCGCACAGATAATCCAGTCATGTGGGATTAATGCGCACTGGAAGGAAAGCAGGCGCACTTCAAGTCCCCCCGTGCGCACACATGTGGCCCCGCCAGCCCCCCAACACACACACACACACACACACACACATAAACACACACACTCTCTCACCAAACAATGACCTTTACAAATGTGCTTTTAAATATGCATACTCCAACAAAGACACTTGGAGCATACACAGCAGGACACAGCTAGAAAATCATGCAAACGTATTCATCTAAAGAGCTTGATGAGTAGCGTTTATATTAGTGTGCATTGTTCTTGAATGTGCTTGCTACACATTGTATTGTTGGATTGTACACACACACACACACACACATACACGGACTCACACTTGGAGGAATAATTGTGTGCATTTGCTTGCTGTGTCCAGTGAAATACAGCCCAGCATTAGTTCTAATCAGAGGCCGGGTGAGCAGGCCACTTAATCAGACCTATCACCTGGAGAACACACACAGAGGGGGATAGATGGAGTGTGTGTGCATGTGTGGGTGTGTGTGCGGGCAGTTAATCAACACATCAGCAGGAATAAACACATACAAACCACCTGACTCCATTCTGGGTATTGATTTGTACCTTTTTTGTGTGTTTCTCATTGCCTCTCTCTCTCTCTTTCAATAACATACAGATGATGCACATACTGAGAGCACGAGCACACTTGACCTCTACATGGGGGACACACTCTGAGTGTGTGTGTGGCCGTTCGGTCAGTGGTGGCCTGGCTGTGATCAGGGTTGGAGTGGGCTTCGCCACACGCCGCCAATCACCGGCATAAGACTAGGCAGTCAAAACAAGCCTTTGAACTCCCGCTGACCATATTGAACACTTGATTAGCTGATTTTAGTGATGTTTTTCACACAAGATTGCCTGATTTATTCAAACAACAGCGCAAAGGTTCAGACTCCCTACATTCCCCTGGTCAGAGGGACCACAGCTTCATGCGTTTCTTTGTAGCAAAACATGCAACGTCTGGACTTGTCTTATTTGCTGAGATGACTGTGGTCTCATAAACAGACCAACAATGTGTTTTCGCCAGGCGCTGTCTTTTTTTTTTTTGTTGATTGCCGCAGGCTGTCACCTCTGCCACCCCGCTCATGTGCCAGTACATTTAGATAATAAAAAAGACCAATAAAATCTCGGGGTTTGATTGGGTGTCTCCCCTTAGCCCATAAGAGCGGACGACTAAATCAGGGGTCCTTCTCTCCATTTCATTTAGCTGATAAGATTTATGGTAATGAAGGGGTCCTATTAACCTTTGGGGTTCCACTGCTGTCCTTCAGAGCGCGGGTGTATGAGAGTGCTCAGCGATCGCGCTTTGAGGCGCAGGCGGTGAACATGTCTGCTATAAGCAATGTCACATCATCGCAAATGCACCCTCTGGAGTGCTTACACACAAACACACACGTCTCGCACACACGCACACATACACAACGGAGACTCTCCAAAAGCAGCGCAGCCCTTTGAGAGAGCTGAATGCATGTTTAATCTCCCTCCTCTCTTTCTCTTCTCGGCATTTTCTCTTTTCTTTATCCCCTCTATCCTTCCTGCTCTCCATCCTTCTCTTGGCAGGAGCGCTCTGTTCTGAAATTAATCTGTTGTACTCCACCACCTCTTCTCCCTCTCATTCCCTTGTGCAATCTCTCTCACTTTCTTTTGTAAGTGCACAGTCCCACTCTTTTTCCCATTGCTTGTGAAAGCAAGTGCAAGGATATTAGAAATACTCAAGAGTTGACAGAAAATGACAAATGATTGATTCAAACTTAAATATATTCCAATAGATTTGTTTTGCTGTCAAATAATAATTAACATTTTAGATTTTGATGTGCATTGCTGTTTACTCCAGTTGGGCTCGCTTTCTACCTGCATGCATCCATACCAACAATATCACTGGTTGTCTGTAAACATTAGGGGGTAAAGAAAAAGGGGGATGACACAGGGAGGCATAAACCCCTCCTTCCTCTGTACATGGGCTGCACCCCTCTGTCCCTTTGTCTGCTTGTAAAGGGGACGAGGGAGGAGGTGCAGAGCGGGGGTGCCGAAGGAGTGACTAAGTGACCTCTCTCTCCCCTTTCTTTTGACGCTCCCATGTTCTGTCCATTTTGTCGCGCACGTCCCACTCCCTCCCTCCTCTTTCATCCTCTTTCGTTCCCCCTTTTTTCAGCCTGGTTAAGTCACCATGGCTGTTGGCCTTGTATGTCCCCCCCCCCCTCTCTCTCTCTCTCTCTCCTCTCTCTCTCTCTCTGGCTCTCTCTCCCTCCACCCGCATCTTCGACAGCAGCAGCCTGGTTGCCAAAGTGTCTGTAGGACACATTAAGGCCCATAAAAGCCTAGTCTGCGGTCGCACTCTTAACCACCAGTCAGAGGTAGTGTACAAAAGTGACTTTAAATGAGTCTGTGATTACCCTGGAACATGGAGAGATACTGAAGTGGCCAAGAGAGTGTGAGACAAGGCCGGAGCGTCGGAAAGAGGGGACGAAAGAGCGGCTCTTGGATGTTTCTTGAGTCTCTTAAGGAAAATTGAACAGAAACAAATATTTGTTTCTCCCACAGCTAAGAGCTAAAAAGGCTACCTGAGTGGAGCAAGCAATGAAAAGTTGTAACCCAAATTTCCTGCCGCCCACCCCCTTCATCACAACCTGCTCGCCCCTCCCCTCTCCATCATCCCTCTTCCTAATTGGCCACATGCTGCCTTGAGTGACAAGTGTAATCATCAGTCAAATTATGATGGGGGGAGAAGGTGGAGGCCAGGGGAGGTGGAGGAGGAAGAGAGGAACAGCAGAAGGTGGCGAGGGGGGTTGAAAGGAAGTGCTTTGATCAGAGATAGAGAGGGGGTGAGCGGGCAAACAGACAGAGCTACATGGAAACCTGCTGTCCACACACCTGCTGCTTCATAGATGGGCAACATTAGCACCCTCAGACCTCAGTGTACTATAGAACATCACAGACATGCTTTCTAACAGCCCTCTGTAACCACAGTTAATGGGAAAAATGTGCACTGAGTGTAGTAACAATGTAAATAGTATTGAACTTGGACTTTTCATTTCAACCCAAATAGCTGCAAAGCTCCTCCGCTGTCATTACAATTGCAACACAGACTAGAACAATGAAATCACTGGGTGTGGTGGCAGCACGGTCTTTGATTCTCACTTGTGCACACCAGGCCTGTTCCATGTTATATTTGGATGTACTTTGTTAGCGAGAGCAGATGTTAGGTCTCCAGCCAGCTAACGAGGTTTACAGTAATTAGGAGTGCTGATGAAGCGCTTTGATTCCCCGGCTGTGGCGGCCCTCTCATTAGCGGCTAGCTAGCTAGCGCTGCAGCAGGCGCTCCAGTCACATCCTATTAGGCGGCTCAATGTACACTCTGAATTAGGAGCGGGAGATTAAGTGGAGATGAAAACTGTCTGCGTACACACACAGATAAATGCACACACGCGTGCGTGCACATGCATACACACAGACACACACAAATTCAGGCTGGTTTAAAAAGACCAGCAAAGTCTACATACACTCGCTGTTATAATGAGGTTAGTAGAAGAAAATTCCTCCTTTGGAACCAACCAGAAATTTAATAAGATACTAATTGAAGCCAGTGTTGCAATGAACATCCCTCAAACTTATACATGTGCCAAGTGCCTAGTTTTAATAAGATAGGCTTGTGTGAGAGTGCTTATCAGAAAAAAAGGACAAGTGCAACAAAGAGGATGTGAACAGAATCACACATTTTCAGACATAAAAGGAGTTTGTTCATGTGCGTGTGGATGAATCTTCCAGTGTCTAATCCAGGCGTTGGAATATTTCCCTGTGCTTCCTACAAATTAAAGAAAACAAAAAGACAACCTTGAAAATACTCCCAACACCCTTTTTCCCCCTTCAGTTCTTCTCCTCGCTATTCGTCAATACTCTCTACATGCTCTTCTCCTCTCTCCCTCTCCCTCTCCCTCTCTCTCTCGTCGTCTTTTGTGTGATGGAGTGATTATTGAGGACGTGGCTCCTGTGTTTAACGCTGGTTGATGAAGTCTGCCTTTGTCTGTCTGTGCTAACCTGTCGCAAACGGGACACCGCTTATAGCAAAATCAATACACAGAGTAGAAGAGAGAGAGAGAGAGAGAGAGAGAGAGGCCTGGCGAGGGAGGTAGAGAAAAGAAAGAAGAGGGAGGGGTAGAGACGAGAGAGCGAGGATAGAGCAGGAAGTCATTGGGAAGGAAAAAGGAAGAGAGAGAGATGGGAGGAAGTTTAAATACTTGGCTCCGGCGCTGCTGAAATGTGGTGGCAGTGAATGGCTGGTGTCACTCATAGTACCTGTGTGTGTTTACGTGCGTGTAAATCATAGCATCTATATGTATGTGTTTGTCTTGCCTGTGCGTGGCCTTGACCGAGGGGCGGTTGTATCACTTGTGGTGTGTGTGCGCGTGATTGTTTAAGTGCCAGCAGAATGGGACAGCCCCTGCTTGTGTGTGACAATCGGTGTGTGTGTGTGTGTGTGAGCTTCTTTTGCTACCACTCCCCAGAGTCGAAGCCGGTGTGAAGAGGAGAGGGGAGCGACAGAGGGACGAGGAGAAGGACGGAGGAGGAGAGAAGGATGGGGAGAAGGAGAGGTGTAGGGGGTGGGGGGGGAGTAGTTGTGTGTGAGAGAGGCACAGCTGGGAAATGAGAAATGCAACCCCCCTCCCCGTATACTACCACCTTACACTCACACATACGGCACACACACACACACACACACACACACACACACATACACGATCCCCATCTCTTTATCCTCCCCTCAGGAAAGAAGGGGTGGAGGTGGAGGGGGGTGAAGGGAAGGGAGAGGCGGGGGGGGGGGGGAGGAATAGATGGAGAAGGGGACAGATAGGGGCATTAAAATTCATGGCCTTTTTTTTTATTTTCCCTGCTGAAAATCAATAGTGTTTACTATGAATGAGTGGAACAGTGGACAACAGTGGTGCCGGGGGGACAGAGAGAGACAGAGAAGAGGAGGAGGAGGGAGAGGAGGAGGAAGAAAAAGGAGAGAGAGGGAGGGAGAGAGAGGTAAAGAGGAGGAGGGGTGACTTTATTGCGATAGGCAGAAGCACCAGAGGCCAAGGTTAAAGACTAGCAGGGGCAGAGAGGCAGAGAGATAGAAGCACTAAGTAAATTCAGTTGTCTTCTAAAACAGACATACTGCCCCGTAAATGCATGTTTACTATTGGCCATCACAACAATGTAATGTAATTTAAATCATAATACGTCCTGTTGTAATGCGCCCTGCTGTAATATCAACTGTTCAACCGCCTTTACTTTTCTAACTTTCCATTCCTCACTCCTCGCTTCGGCGGACTCTACCTTTCAAAAACTGTGTGTGTGTGTTAATTGGCAGCCCTCAAACACCACTGACACGGTCTCTCACAGACAAACAGCGGACCCGTGCACAAGCGCACACAAGCCGTCTCTCTCTCACACACACAGAAACACACACAGGCCAGTTCACACTGAGTTGTTCAGCAACCCTGACCCCTTTTCCTGCTGCTGAAAGCCCAGAAGTTCAGGATGGCTTACCAGTGTTTTGATTAAGCACTGCCTGTGTGTCTCACAGCAACCACACGGCAAACAGGTGCAAAAAATCGTGTCCCAGTGCCATCATCACTACAACA
>JAPZEA010000004.1:11338468-11354221 GCA_029783685.1 Heniochus monoceros | reverse complement strand
GATTATTACATTATCTCCCAGAAGCGGTGGGAATAGCTGAAGCATCAACAAGCTTTATGTGCATACTCTTGATCACACCTGGACTGTGCCGAAATTGTTACTAAAATGAGGCTCTCTTGTAACATAATGCCAACCTGTAAAAATAGCAATGTTTATGAATTACAGTGTCCGTCTGACAGGGACTCATCAGTGTGTCCCTGAAGTCAACAACAGAAGGCCATTTGCTCTGGACTCACCTGGGTGATGGGCTCCACACTGCCAATGTATGTGTCTGGACGGAGGAGAATGTGCTCGAGCTGGGTCTTCTTCTGGTACACTAGCTCCACAGACATCTTGGAGCCTGCCTTGTCTTTCTTGGCCCCTTCCATCTTGCCGGCGTCACCTCTGCCATTCGCAGCCTCCTGTTTGGAAGACTTGTTTTGTTACTAATACACAAAAGCCTGGGAGCTGGCAGAAGATGACTCTGCTGTGCGGTGCTGTTGACAGCAGATTATCAGTGCTCACCACCATAGGGAGAACGCCCTAGTCCTCTGTGTGGCTCTGTGATTTTGGTGACAGATAATCAACAGAAGCAAACTACTGGTCATTATACTGTAATTGGAAGGTAAGGATGGATCATATTGTGTTTACACTTTAGTCTAAAAGACAATTAATTAGAATCAATAACAAAATGTTTGTTCAACGTTTGTAATCTCTAACTGTCTTATTTTACAGCATATGGAAGTGGATTTAAAGGTACTATGCCTACACTACAATGGAGTATACAGAATATAACCTGTGACAACAGCCTTTGAATGGGTGCAATGCAGGTTTAGCACATGTTCAGTAGATTCACACATACACGTCTGCTGTATGAATGGGTACGACTGCCTCCTTCCATTACTGTATTTTTAGAAAGTAATTACTTACAAAATGGAATTAACTGTAAGTTATTGTTACATTCACCTTGCTTAAAGCAGATAAACAACTGATAGTCAAACCGCACTCGTGTGTCCGTGTTAATGAAGGTGCAGGTGAGGAGACTATGTTAAGCAAATACTGTTTACTACTGCTTACTACTCTTGTATAGTGTCGACCACTACGCCATTGAAAATCCCTGCTCACATCTCCCATAGCATACTTCCAAGACTTGCACAAGTTAAGCAAGTTCAGTTCAACATGTAACGTTAGCAGCAAATTCGCTTGAAAGCGATTTACTAACTTGTCAAGCAGGACGTGTGGTCACAGTTGGTTGACTCCACTGCTCCTCACCGGTCAACACTGACCGAAGTGAAACCGGTCCTGCACCGGAGCTCCAGCCGTTGTAACCCGGTCAGAATTTAAATGTGAGACTGCAGCTAGCTGGGCTTTAACAAGCGCATTCTGGAGCCGAGAATCGACAATACGGACTTGCTAAGAGACTTAAATGCTAGCTTAAGCTTTTAACGGATCGGTTCATTGTGCTTAGGTGAACATAACACTTCCAGGTGTTACAAAAGCCCCATTTAGCCGATAAAACTTTAAGTTAGTGAGTTGTATGACAAACTAACTTACCATCCAAGCCAGCCCCCCGCTTCCTGCTGCGCCGTTGGACATCTTCCTTTGTGATACTAATTTCTGTCTTCAAATGTCGTAAATTCCGGTAAAATTAAAAGTCCGTCCGCATAACAAATGTTTCAGTTGTTGAAAGGTCCCCAAACCTGTTTATCTTCCATGTTCTTTCTCCATTTGCTGTAAAGATAATCCTTTGAATGTAGCAAAACAAGCTGAGGAGGGGAGTGTATCGCCGCTATTGTTAAAATCGACAAGCGGTGGCACAGTAGGCCTAAACTTCCAACAAAGATGCTAACCGGGCTACTTGCTGCAAAATAAATACTGTACAAAACACATGCATTAAATAGGTTTACAATTCCATGTGAAAACTCAAAGGGATAAAATAAGAGTTTAACAGAAATGTTCCGAAAACGATATATTTAAATACTTTTCATTTAGAAACAAACGAATATTAGCTAGCAGCAGCACCCGCTGTCCGGCTCCTCCATCTGCAAGATAGACGGCGAATCCTCTCGCAGATAAATGGACCAATCAGATGGCCGCTTTTCAGAGACACCGGTACTTCGACCAATACGAAATGGCCCGTGCTCCTCTTTCAACGCAAGATGGCGGCAAAAATCCACTCAAGCGTCAACACTGACAGACCAGACAGTGTGTAATGTAGTGCATACTTTGCCATGGCTTTATACTTAACTCGGCTACCAGCCTGCAAAAATATCTTTATTTATCTCTATTTGCTATCATTCAACACCTTCCATCACACATTAATTTGCTATATTCATAATTATACACATGAATATAACTGGGCATGGCAAGGTGTGAAATCACCACAGCCAAGTATCAAATGACACTCAACAATATTTACAGTTTATTACTGGCAGGAGAGCTGGAGGAACCGCAGCTGACAAGAGCGTCAACCCTGGTTTGCTGTGTGGAATGCCTCCATGCATCACAATTTACACACACGTTCACAGTGGAGGCGAATGTTACAAAAACTATGGCTTTATGGTTAAAACTCTTTACAGGTATGTATATTGTAGACTGCACATCATATATTTTATTTGGCCCTTGGTCAAAAAATAATAATAAGTTAAATGTATGAAAACATCTGTACTCTGATAGGTACAAAATTCATGTCTTCATTCATCTATCATTAGACCGTGTTTATTTAATCTTTCACCATTTCATCTTAAACGAATGACACAAGTTGAAATATTGCACTGATTTGTCTGACAAAACTATCATCCGAACAATTAGCTCTGAACTCGTCAAAGCAGTCAGCAGTGAAAAAGAATCCAGTTTTGTTGAGTAAAACAACTGTTAAGCATCCTCCAAGTGGACGAGGATTTCAAATGAAGACTCCTCTGTCTGCTTCAAGCTTTGTCTGAAGAGCTGAGAGTGCTGCCACGACGCATCCCCGTCTCCACCGCTGAGTCCTGCTACAACAGTGAGCTCTGAAGAGCCAGACAGACTCTGGAATGACTGCATCTTCCCATCTGAAGGGTCAAACACAAGAGAGGAAAGTATTAGGAGAGAAAATGGCGTCCAGGTAGTTGTTTACAATCTGTGATGTGCTGCTAGCGCCTGACAAATTCGCGATCAAGGTCTGGATCTAGACTGGACTAGACTAGACCATGTTTGAAGCAAAAAGGGAAACACTACCAATATCCCCAAACTAGAAATCCCAACCCACATCTGCAGCAGCATCAACCAGCAGCAGCACCTTCAACACTGGTGCCCCAAGACACAAGTTAAGACAAATGAAAGTGACTGTATAGAATTTAAAATTAAATGTGTGAACTACAAATAGAAACTAATGTGCCGCCAAAAATGCTAAATAAACTCTGAGTATGATGCATGAAACAAAAGCTGTGTGTCATAGTCCATGATCCTGAAGCTGTGTCCTCATCTCTCTGTTTGCTGATGCCTGCTCAGTGTGGCTGTAATGTGAATCAGATCAAATGTGTCAGCTCTAAAGAAAAGTGAGGTCAGTGCAGGAGGGTTAGCAACATTTATATCGGCTGTGTGGCAGCAGGTGCGAGCGGCGAGTCTCCGCTGGCAGCCTGGCAACAAAACAGTGACTGCTAGACTCCAGGAAGTCAGTGCACCCGGCCAAAGATTTCCCAAACTATTCCTTTAACACTTAACCTACAAAAGTATGTGATCAAGGATCTTTTATTCAGTGGTGGAAGGTAACTCAGTACGTTTACTTAGTAGTGTACCTAGGAACAATTTTGATGTATATGTACTATGTGTGAGTACTTGTATTATCTGCTACATCATACTTATACTTCAGCCAAATTCAGAGGTAAATATTTATTTTTGTATATTTTTTACTGCACTACGTTTATTTGATAACTTAAGTTGCAGGTTACTTTGTAGATTCTGAATTAAAAAAAACATAAATATTATTCATAATAAAATATTATATGCTATTATTATCATTATTACTATTATTATTGTTGTTGTTGCACAAGCTAGAGAATATAAAGTATATTAAGTACAAACAGTAGTTTTTTCCACCTTTGCTACCTGCAATATTAAAGTGATGAACACATTGATTCATCAGTATTTAAACACCAATAATATAAAACTATTCTGAAATGGGCCATTCTGCATAATGAGTACTTTTACATTTGGTACTTTAAGTATATTTTGATGCTGATACATTTTTAGATGGTTTTCCAATGCATTACTTTTACGAGAGTAATGCAATACTCTTACTCTTACTTAGAGTATTTTTACATGATGTTACCTTTACTGAAGTAAAACATCTGAGTACTTCTTCCACCGCTGCCTTAATTAATATTGGCATTAGCAACGCGCGTCACTCGTTGCACTTGTTCAGGCTCATGAACACGGCAAGCAGCAGACTCCAGTGAGGGTCGCTTTTAGAACAGACAGATATTGTGAATATTGTGAATTTTGATAGCTGTGATTGTTTTGGCATGCCTAAGAATGGATTCCTCACACTTTCACTTAATTGTGTCACAGCAAACAGCCCCACATCCCCTATTGTAGTCACCAGGAGGAAGCTCACCTCAACAGGCCTCCACAGTGGCTTACAGCTATTTACAGACCATCTGATATCACCTGAATGCAGCCTTGGTGTACTGGACTTAGACAGAATAGCGGACAGGTTGTCTAAGTGTTAGTGTGTTAAGACCGCATTTTAATTGCTTTTTGGCTTCATATGAAGAAGACTGTTTGCCCTGTGGGTGTATATTGGAGATTAGTGCTCTCACACAGCTGCAAATACATAAAGCTCTGTAGTGAGGGGAAATTATGAAATTTCAAATGCAGTCTTCATTATGTCAGAAAAGTAGAACATTTTGCAAACAGGAATTACCTTTTACCACATTTCCAGACTTCTTAGACACCTGGAGATACCCTGGAGAGGGCGAGGAGGTAAAGCATGCAGAGGGAGATGGAATGAGATTAATGGTAAAAGAAAAAAACAGAGAGAGAGAGAGAGAGAGAGAGAGAGAGAGAGAGAGACGTTAAAGGTTCAGTCAGCATGTGTGCCTCATTGCTGTAGCAATTAAAGCTAAGACTTTTGTCTGTTTAGAGGAAAAGGAAGAGACAGAATTGATTGTCAAGCCCTCGAGCCATAAGTCAGAGCTTCCCAAAAACAAACACAATATTCTTACCACACACACACACACACACACACACACACACACAGATAGCCATGAAAAGAGTCCTCTTTCAAACAGAGAAGGCCCACATCGACCTCTCTTTGGTGATGTGTGGAGAGTGGAGGGTTTATTAAGAGAGACAGTATGAACCAATATGGTTTCTATGGCTCTCAGTTTGCTTGAATTGCAGAACGATTGCCTGAATCCAGCATTTATGCTCCGACTGACAATCGAAGTTTATAAAGTAAAAAAGGAGTCAATAATCTTTGCAGCATTTCCAATGAATATACTCTATTATACAGTAACTTTATGGTGCCCGAGTTTAAATTATGCACATATTTATGATCCTTTAATGTCATTTCCAGCTTGTGTGCTCTTGTATGTTTCCCATAATCTATTTGGCCTAAAATATTTAAACCCAAATTGAATTTTGTGCAAATGCAGTTTTCATTGATATCACATGATCTTCATCAGCTGATGGACTCTGCTCAGCTGTCATGAAAAGATATGCAGATGATCAAATTCCGTGTTCAAATTCCACGTGAAGGCCTTCGGCTTCGTCTGCTGATGAAGATCATGTGATATGATTGAAAGCTTCACAGCTGAGTCAAAAGAGACGCCATTAGTCGAAGCCTGAGGGGATTGAATTGTCCAGTATTCGCGAATGAAAAGCAATTTTTTTTCCTTGGATTAATACATGTATTTATTAGATTTATTTATCACATTTCTTATATGACTGATTCTTCCGTTGTGTATCTTTTATCCTGCTCTCATGAAGCTTTTTTTCTGGAACTGGAGATGTTAGATTAGATTTTTTTTCAGTGCACTTCAAGGGCTTCGAATCCACGTTGACTTAAAAGCTGAGGGTCAAAGTTCATTCTTGACCTTGTGGAAGCAGCAGCTGACAAAAACCATGTGATATGATTGAAAGGTCCAGAATAGCGCTAAATGGACCTTGAGGTGAGATGTAAGAGTAATGCTTGTGAAACTCCATTTCACCCCTGAGGAGTAAATGCGAGTCTGAGGATGAACACGTTGCTAATAGAATTGAGATGAACCTGTTGTCAGGTTTTTTTTCTGTAAAGAGACAATATGAAAATCCAGTCACAAGCTGCAACAGCCAACCAGCAAAGGAGTCAACTTACACACACCTGAGAGAACACACCTTCAATGATTAATCAAATGCATACATAAAATGAGACAGGCGAAGCTTTCGGGTGTTAAATATTTAAAAAAGATGGAAAGCACATAAAAGCGAGAGATCAGACAGAAGTGCAGTCTAATTCTGAGCTCACATTGTGTTTAAAGAGATTGCTACATGTTCTGATAACACCACTATTACTCACGTTTATGCTTTTACCTTTCTTTACTTTTGCTGCTGCAACAATGCAATGTCTCCACAGGGAAATTAAGTTGCACACAACAAGCCGATATGCTCACATACACACAAACACACACACACACACACACATGCACACACACACAAGGAACTTACATGCATTTACAGTATGCGTGTGAGACAACAAACATATGGTGACACACTGATGCAAGAGAACGTGCGCTGACTACACTGTCCGTTCAGCCAGCAAGTGAACACACACCTATAGACACGTGCATACACACACACACACACACACACACACTGTCAGTGGAACACACACACTGCCATCCCAAGTTCAAAACTAAACGTGCACAGATTTATTGTGACATACGTACCTCTCATTGCGATGTGTTGTTTTTCTGGACTGGACGACGAAAACTCGGCTACATGTGGTTCATGTAGGGTGACAGGATCTAGCAGAATAAAGCGCTGGAGCCAGAGAGAGCTGGCTCTGCAAATATTAACTTCGTCCCGGCTGCAGACAGCTCGCGTAATGCACGACCAAGGAAAAAAAAATAACTACCCGAAACTCCTCTATCGCTCAGTCAAGTCCGAGCGAAATAAAAGAGTGAAGAAAGTCGCTTTGGATCGCATCCTAGTAGCCTCGGCGAATTGATTTTACTCAACTTTGGGTTTTTTTCTCTTGACTGAATAGTCCCACGGTGGAGGAGAGGTGTCCGGTACCCCCCCTCTGCGCTCTGACTCTCCGCTGGCTTTCCTCTCAGTCTACCCTGCTAACCTACTTTCTCCAAGCGTGGACTCTCACATGATCTCACTGCCGACAACTCCTCTCGCAGCAGCCGCGGGGGCGCGCAGTCGGGAGCGAGTTTAAGGTGGCTGAGCAAATGATTGACTGCAGCGCTCAATTCTTACTCACAGAGAAATAAAGATTACCACTTCCAGCAGGTGATATAGGAAGGTAATTAGGCTCACAACCAGTTCTTCTTTAAAACAAACATGAATGTGCTGCTATTTCCCCTCTCTTCCCCGACTTCATATAATTTACAGCAGTTACTGTAACACCAATGAGATTGTGTCTACGGAGGCAGCGTCAGGCCCTGTTACTTACTGTATTTGCATTAATGGTGTTGACTGCATGTAAACATTTGGCTTCCAACAATGAAAGCCTGAAAAGAGACGATCTTGCAGAAATCTTGCAGAAACAGTAGCTGATAATTGATTAAGCAACTTTTTAAGCAAATTCACCAGTTCTAGCCTCTCAAATGCTGGTTTTGCAGCCTTTAATGACAGTAATTAGTAATGATAGTCATTTTTTAAAGGGTTTGGACTGTTTGTCAGACAAAACAAGATACTTAAAGGCTATTTAATAGATTAAATGATTATTTGAGGAAGAAACTGATTAATCAATAAAGAAAATAACTGTGAGCTCCAACACCTCCAACTGCACAATGCCACTCAGTGTTTGTCTGTACCACCTTTTGCAGTGCTTGTCATGTTGATGAAAATGACCTTTTCCCAAGAAGTGACAGTAAAGAAAAGTGAACTGACTTTGAGACTCATTTGTGAACCTGTAAAATATTCATTCGAGTCGTTGTTTTCCAATGAGCTTTGTTCCTTAGCAGCGTTCTTTGTGGACCATCATAAAAAATATCCCTGGCTGCTCTCCCAGTGATTGCTCACCACCATTCAATTCGCTCTCTGTGGAGCAGCTCCAGAGTTTACACCCAGTGACCTGGCTAAGTTTGAGTCGCAGCAGTCTGGTTCCTGTTTCAAGTTCGTATTTCTGCTTCGGGTATGCAGGAACATATCACATGAATGCTGCTCTCACATTTGAATCTCATTTATTTTACCTTGTATCCCAGTATTCATATGATATCCACAGTGTTGGGCATTTTTGCAGCAAATGTGCGATTATTTATTTTTATTTTCTTTTTTTTGCTTGTATGAATCATGTCTTTCTTTGCACAGTGTGTACTGTCAGATTCTGATGTAAATGTGTGCTCGGGACAGCGTGTGTGACTGTGATGAAGAGGTGGGTGGGTGCTGAGGGTGTGGTGGTGGTGGTGAGGGGGGGTGCTGCTGAAGCGGGTGGCCTTATGATGCAATGTTCTGGCAGCAGTGTTATGAAACAGCATGAAGGCAGAGATTACTCAAACTAGGTTAGTGGAGCAGCTGAGCACAGAGCACCTACAGTCACAGATTATTTTCTGTTTCACACACACACACACACACACACACATTCACCCACACAGAGAGACACAGGCGCTCACATTCTCTTGTTTTTTCCTCTCCAAACCCTTTTCCTCTTCCTTGCTGTTCATGCGTAATCGCTTAATCTTTTTTATTTTTACACTTCCTCCTTTGATTTGTCGCTGCCAAGGTGAAATGTATTCAGACAGCTTGACGTTTTCCCTCATGCACACATGTTTAAATCCTAATTTTCTCGCCTTTTCTGCACAGTCTTTGCTGTCAGCCATTTGTGTGTGTGTGTGTTGGTTTTCTCTCTCTCTCTCTCGCCCCGTGCATCTCCTCTAAAGCCCCTCTGTTCTATGTCTCCCTTGACAACAGCAGTGACACTTTGACCTTAGCTCTTACGTAACCGCTGTGCAGCTCAGTTAGACAGCACAGCAAGGAGAGAGAGAGAGAGAGGGAGTGGGAGGAAGAGGAGGAGGGCTTCAGCATTGGCTTGTATATGGCAGACATTTTGTTTCCTGATGATAAAGTAAGAGGTGAAAAGAGGAGGCAATGAAGAAGAAGTGCTTAGAGTTGGGAGAAGCTGGAGGATCTTGGGAGGCTGCCAGCAGCAGCATAACAGGATGAGGGAGCAGATGGGGGAGGCCGGCTGAGATGATATATAAATGGAGGAATATTTTCATCATAGTCTGTGTGACAGCAAACATGTACAGGTGAAAGAGCCCATGTCCACTTTGCCTTGAGACTTTTCAAGGCCAAAGCATTTAAAGCGACAGCCCCATGGAGCTGGTGATGGACAGAAATGATCTCTCAGCAGAGGAGCATTATGATCTATTTACAGTTCACACCTGTCACGGTTGTTTTTGGCTCCCTGAGATAAAATGCACTGCAAAAGAGCATCTTTTTGAAGAGACAAAATCTCTTCCATTACTGTGCATGAGAAATTTCATTAGGGAGGTGCAGCCACAGTTGGTGAAGAGGACCAGTTACACTGTACAAACACATGTACGCTGATGCTTTGAATGTCAGGCAAGCAGGCGTCTTCTTGATGTGCAGAAGGTCCTGTTGTTAGGAATGGCATAAGGTTTTCTCCTGACTCATATCAAAGCCTGTGTAGCCTTGTGACTCCCCAGGGTTGAATTTAAAGGCCTCGCTCACATCAAAGAGTCTTTGCAGGGATGAGGGACTAACTGTAACTGATTGGCTGCACATGGTTTCACTGGGGCCCCGTGGCCAATCTCTCTGCCTTAGCAGCATCAGTTCCTTGCATTCCAGTCTATCTTCTCATGCGCTGTATTATAAATCCTTCGCGTGCATGTATATGTGAACAGGGGTAATTTGAGCTACATCTACTGTCGGTAATATTCTCCATGATGTGTACTTTATTACCTGATTTGCACACCCACAACAGTGCAACAGTGCACACATGCAAATACACATGTGCTGGACGGTGCCAGTCAGTTTACTGGGATTATTTCTGGCTCCTGCCATCCACAGAGCTGTAATCCTTCATTCCCTCTTCCCTCATTCAGTTAAGATGCCTGTTTCTGCTCTCTGGAGGCACCATTAATCCCTCCCCGCTCCTCCCCTCCCCACAGCCATGGCTCTGTAATCTGTGAGCTGTGAGCTCTGCTGCGTCACTGGGTCAGTGTGTCAGTTAGAGTACAAACACCGTTCCCTCCTGTCACAATCTGCTCATCCTCCTCCACCCGACTCTGCTTTACATCCTCGTTCTGTCGCCATCTTTTCTATTTTTCATTCCCCGTTCCCCCTTTATCGCCTCAGCTCCTGTTACCACTCCACACTCAAACACGTTTTTTTTTTTCCGCTCTTAGTTTCTCCTTATCAGCTTCATTTTTCATACATTGTACAGCTCTGGAGTTTGATAAAGGCTGCAGAATCAATAAAATATGAGTTCAATCACAGGTCATTAGGTACAGATTCATCTCACTGAGCACTCCCACTCCCCGAACTCGCATTACAGGAGGAGCACGGACGTGTATTCTTTTAGTGTTCTTGGCTTGTCTTACACTCAATTACACTGCTGAAAATGAGCCGTTGTAAAGTGTCAGGAAGCAGTTCTTACGCCATTTATCACAGAATGTTTGAACATCAGAACTAATCAACACCTGTTTACGAGGTTGAGCACAACTCGCACTGAAGTAAAACTTGAATGTTCAGAGTCAGACCTGACAAGGGGCCAAACATGCTAATAAGTTTATTTTTAACCTGAACTCAACTCACTGCTGCGCCACAGTCAAATGAGGATTTTTTTGGACATTAAAGACAGATTTTCTTGATCAGGTTCTTGCTGAGTGACTGGGTTATTTCACAGGAGAAATTTGCAGGAGATTTTTTTTGCATGTCTCACCGGTTTGAGGCGGGCAGGACTCATACTTACACTCATACCTCTGTGAACCAGGATTTAGCGGCATTTGAACTGGGATCAGGCAACAGTTGGAGGATTGTTTGGTTACTGTCAATCAAACAAGATCAAACCACACCTGCACGACCGGTAAAGGAGATTAGCAGGGTTTACTTCCTCATACATAACAACTGAATATGTATTTAAACTTACTATCATTTTATCTATACATGAATGCTTAATTGTAAATAGACACACTTAGGATTTGAACTCAAGTTGTCAAGGGCTTTAAGTCCAAGTTTGACTCTACATAAACACATCCACATGAACTGCATGATGAAGGCTTACAGACCATCTCAGTTTAATCAAAGTGTATCAAATATTCATGTCAGCAAATGCCTTCCTTCTGCAAACATTATTACTGACATTGACTCCGCAGATTTGCACAGCGGAACCACAGCATTTTAATGCACCTGAACATTCAGTGCCTGCTCAAGGACACTCTGCACGAAGTGCTGAACAGAGGAAGACCAGTTCTTCTCTATTTCCTGAGCACAAATAGTCACATGAATCAAACTAGCAACCCCGTAAACACAAGCCGACTTCTCTAAACCTCCGGCGCACACCAGTGTGCCCTCTAAACAGGACTTATTCTTCCAACATGTTGCCGGATTCAGCCTGGAAATGATCTTCATGGCGTGTTTGGGACATGCTGACACACACACAGGGCGCCCAAAGAGTTACACCAGTATTTGAATCTCTGCAGTGTGTCCAGACTTGTCTTGACAAACACAATCAGCAGCAAATCTCTCTCTCTCTGTCACTCACCCTCTCTCTCCTCCACATCTCTCTCTCTCTCCCTTTGTTCCTGGCAAAGCAGGTTCCACACCCACAGACGCTTGAATAGAGGGAGAGCCTGCTGTGTTGACACACAGCCAGGCGTCTGATTCAGGTAATATGTTATCAAAACAAAAGACAGCCATGACTGACGAAAGTGTGAATCTGGTCAGAGTCACTAATGATAGCACTGGGCTTTAACACCCTTTGCATGTGTGCTTCAGTGTGGGGACAAAAGAAAAGTGTGCAGCTTTTGTCTGTGTCAACATTATCGCAGAAATCTGACGCAAACACAAATATGTGCCATGTATAGACGTGGTGAGAGTAACAGGAGGTTGCCAAGGCAAATGGGCTGTGTTTATCTCCGGTGTGAATTGGCGTGCTGTGCCATGTGAACCTGACCCACTTACACTGCTCACACACACACACACACACACACACACACATTGATAGGCACATGGGATCACACATGGACATAGATAATGCTGTGATATTCCTGTCTGCAGCGAATAAGGCCGGCGAGCACAGCGAGGTGGAAACAGTTCCTCAGTATCCTGCACATTTTCCTGCTTCCGCCTCACATCATCTTGCTTCCTCCATCCTTGGCCTGATGATCTACATCTGCCATCCGCAGGGCACTGCTGGACACACATACGCTCCTCATCCCGCAGCTCCTCCACCCTCCCGCTTTCTTTCATCCTTCCCTCAGATCTTCTGTGCCCTTTCATATTTATACAAGAGCTCATCTTTTTATGTTTAATCCCCCAACTGCCTCAAATGATTTAACCAGGGGAGAATGGAACAACTCCTTTTGTGAGGTTCAGCTCATATTCATGCTGCTAGAAATAACTTGCCACGTGCGTTTCTCTGATACTGTGCAGCTCTTGTCTTTGTATCTTAACAGGTTTATCACATTCACCACCCTGACTTTTTGGCCTCTTGCTTTAAGGCAACTTGTTCAACACACACAAACCGCAGCGCATCCGCATGTCTCACCTCAGGTCGTTGTTTACTGAGTAAAACACTTTGCATTTTAAATCAGCCATGGGTGAGATATGGTCATTTAGTTCATATATAACCGCCCGGATGACTCATCGCTGCTCTGCTGGCAGAAACAGAGACATCTAGTGTTGGGATTGCGGCGTGACATGCTGAGCTTATGTAATACTTGGAGTTTGCTCTTTAACATGCATATTTCATGATTTTAAGCCCATATTGTCAGCAGACTGCACGAACACATGATAAGATGCATGTTAAGTGTTTTATGGGGTTCAAAAGTTGCAGATGAATCTGGTGACTGTTGCCTGTCACGCACACATATCAGCAGTGTGTTCCCAAAGCAACTGGACAGTAACACTGACACACTTTCTGATGGCTGCACTTGACTGCCACTCAATGTGGCACAAGTGCCTGATAACAGATTGACAGACCCTGCAAACATTATGAAATCCCACCGCATTATGTAATCCTTCATCACAACAAAAAGTTGGACTGGATCGTTGAAATTCTGGCTGATGAACGCATCCATATGGTGCGGCTGATGCATCTAACTTGACTGGCGTCTGTAAAAGCGCAAGCTGTCTTTGTTCAGCTCATATGTGTGTGCTGGATGCTGGATTTGAGGGGATGCATCACTGTCACCAATGAAGTGGAAGAGAATGCTGTTTTTCAGATCCAGGAGGTAATAAGGGAGAAGCAGGAGGACTGTGCAAAAAGTCTGCATTGCGTCACAGCAGGGAGCAGAGGAAAAGGGAGAGAAAGGAGACAGGAGGGGGAGAGCGGGGGCACAGCGAGGGGAGAGAGGGGTGTGTCTTCGCTGACCTAGTTAGAGCGATGGAAACCCCCCCATCCCTTCCTCACCCACCCACCACCCTGCTTCACTACTGACGTGTAAAGGGCACTTTCAAACAGTACCAGACAGACAGGAATGAACGCAGGGAGGCAGGAAAGAGAGATAGCCAAGCAGCGAGCCGGGAGACAGGCAGGGGGGCAGACGAGAGTCAAGAAAAATGAGATCGAGCGAGACCAGCAGGCAAATATATCCTCAGTGATAAACCAGATCACGGTAGATCTGGGAAATATCTCTGTGAAAACAGGATAAGCCTGAAGGGATTTAAAACAAATGAATGATAACAACAGACCGCATCCGAAGTATGAAACCCCTTCATATCCTGTGCAATATTGGATTTCTGCCCTTATTTTGAGAGAATAACATCTTCGAAGCATAAAGCAGCTTTTAATAAAATCAGAACATCGCTAAGAAATGCAATAACTGCAAAAATACAAGCTGTAATTCCTCATAAACAGGATTTAATCTAACATTTCTTGTGCTTTTCAGGACTATTGTTATAGAAATCTGAATTTCTAAGGCCATTGTAATGTAAGATGTGTTACTCGGACAGGTAACAGGTAACAGGTAAACTTACTGCATTAAATACAAGTATTTCTCATAATGAAGCCACTCCAGGTCACAAGCAAACTCAAGGCCTGTGCTGATTAACACAGCTGCACATATAACCTCAAGTCTTTCCTCTGATAGGATGATCGTTTCCCCCTCTGGCTTCAAACAGTGCACATTTCGGTTCGGAGGCTGCAGTCTAATGGAGCGAGCTGCCTCTTTGGGCTCGAAAGGGCAAACCAAACTTTTCCCGAAACCAAACTGTACCAACTAAAAATAGATTGAACTACATAAAACAGCAAGTAAAAGGGCAACTTCATACTGCAAACATTTCTGCTCCGTCATCTGTTTTTGTGTCGTGTATTCTCAACTGTTCCGTTGAGCCCATCCAAAACTTTTTCCAGATTGCATTTTCAGATTTCCACTTCCCCTTTTAAAGGCTCCTTCACTAAGTTTGTTTCTTTCCATCAATCTTTTCTTTCCCTTGTTGAATGAACTTTCAGCTCTGCGTTTTGTTGCTGAAGTCCTCGTCTTCAGTTTGCCACTGCTTATATTCTACTTATCTCTGCACTTTGCTCACGAGGGTAACCTTTTGAGCAGGTCCACCCAGACCGGTTCAACAGCACACTGAGGATTCGTTAGCACACTTTTATTCCTGCTTTAACCTCGATTACTGAAGAACCGTACGCACAAAGGATGAACTCTAAGCCTCTAATATGAATGTGTGTCTTCCCTCACCAAAACAGTCGTCCTTTCACTCTCTTTAAGGCTATTCATTCCTTCTCAAACAAAGCTGTCCTTCTGTCCTAAACATTTAAGGCCATGATACTGAAACAACCACTTCACACAGTGTTGCCTGGAGCCAGAATCAGTAATACTTTCTTAACACTCACTTCATTTTCTCAACAACTTGTCTTATTTTTCTCTTTTCGCAGCCATGACCTCATCTGCCGAGCAGAAGGCCTGTGAAGACACTGCTTCGCCCATCATTATCTGTGCTTGAGCACTCGCATATGACTTTATGTGAAACTTTAAGATGCACATGATGATTCATCAGTGTAAGCTTATTCAAATCTGGTCGGCATTCATGACTGTTGAGGACGAGCAAGTTCAGTAAATGCTGCATCATCCAGTTTTAGCTCCTGATTCTGTCGAACGTCGTCGATCGCAGGGAAACTGAACATGGCAGTGAGCGACTTCTGACACTGGAGTTGTGTTCAGTCAGTGTCCAGGATTTGGGTCGTGCGACACTCAGCGGCTTAGTCACTCCGGTGAATACACACCCTCTGCCACAAACAAATGAATCAGACCCCAGAAGACAAACAAGCGCATAGAGACAGTAACTGTATGGAAAAACAAAGCTAAACATAACAACAATAGCGATGCAGGCAGACACACACATACGCACACAGACGTATTTTCTGGCACAAAAATTCCAGCGAGCTGA
>JAPZEA010000004.1:11290290-11303396 GCA_029783685.1 Heniochus monoceros | reverse complement strand
CATTATGAACTACACTCGCCAGTTTCTCTGCTGTTGGCTGCAAGAACCAACACAAAAGTCTTCATCTACTCCCACCAGTAAAGACCAGTGCAACTCGCTGCATCGATCTCAGCCTCAGAGGACAGAAAAGCTGGGCGGATAAAATTTATTTTTGATGGAAATGTGATGAAAATATCCCGACAGCGGGACTGGACTGTGCATTTTATTCCAGTGGCCAGTAAACATTCAAGCTCAAGGACTGATCAATACCCTGTTCCCTCCAAACTAGGAAACTGTAAGTTTTGACATGTTTTATGTTGTTTTACTGTTTATTTTGTAGGTTAGCTTGTTTTGTAGATTGCGATGCTAATGAGGTCGGGCTGATGTTAGACCAGTGTTGTAATATTGAGGGACAGTCAAGAGAAACTGTGTGAATGTTAAGCCTCGTGTGAAGCAAACTAAACAATGAGAGAAGCAGGTTGGATGCCCTGAAGATAAGGATATAGCTACGTGTGAAAAATAAATTGTCAAAATGCAGGAATTTGTTTGCTTGGCAACGTTGTGTAACTTTGATGAGCACCCAGCACCTAGCTTGCTCAGACCATAAAGCTATAACGCTAGCAGCAGTGAGGCTAATACGGATCAGATTCCTGGCCACATGGGGTGGTGAAGCTTTTGTTAGAAGAGGTTATTGTGGTGATATTCACAGTAGAAGTGTAGCTAGACTCAAAACACTTTCAGGGCCGACCAGAGACACAGCCGGAAGTGGCTGCTCAGGCCTGTGGGAGCTGACCAATCAGGGCAGACTGGACTTTTCACTTAAAGGGACAGGCGCTAAAATGGAGCATTTCAGACCGAGGGTGAATAGAGGTGCTGCAGCAATGTACAGTATGGGAGAAAAAAGCAGACCCTCCAAATAATAATAATGTGCCACTTTTAATGTCACATAGTGATAGTGTGTTTTAAAGATTACTTGCTCAGTTGGAAAATTTTGTCCACACACTGCTGTAGATGTGACTGTGATATGTACGCCAGCATTGCCGGCTGGGGCTTCAGAGTTTATTCCAAGTTCAAAACGGTTGCTGTTGGGATGATTATTAGTACTATTAAAAATCTCCCATAACAGGTGGCAGCACCAGTAGAAGTTCATTCCTCTTCAGTGCGAGGAGAAATGAACACAGATATTTATTCAGATAGACAGACCTGTTAACATGCACTCATACGCAAACAAAGGGACGAGCAATGTTTTGTCGCACATACTCACCCATGCACATACACACAATCATGCTCTCTTCAGCAGTGGAATCACTGTGTCAAGTCTTTATCTTATCGAGGTGGAGGTGATATTCCCTGAAGTGGCTGCCTGTCTCCTTAGAACAGGTCTAATCAGAGTTAAGGGAATCTGTCTTTCGCTGTTAAATATCCTAAAATACTATTCAATCTACAGGGTCATTTATATGCTAATGAAAAGGTTACCTCTGCATAGGCCTTTGACGCAGCTGTGTGCTGCCTGTTAGGCTGCGTGTGTGTACAAAAGAGGAAGAAAGACAGAAAGAAGAGAGAGATGGTGTGAGTGAATGAACAAAAGAGGAAGATGAAAAGAGAAGATGGTAGCAGAGAGAGAGAGAAGGGAGATGAAGGAAGAGAGAAGAGAAGATACCAAGGCAGAGAGGGAAGGAGATATTCCCCTGGGTAAGTGCCATAGGTAATTAAAACAGGATGGACAGAGCTGGAGTGTAGCCAGAGAGAGCTCCATCTCCCCTCAGACTTCTTCCCCAATCAGGCCTTCTGCCTAAAGCCAAATTGCTGCTCGTGACAGACACACAGTAGCCTATGGATGCAGTGAGTTATCAGCTTGTGGATAATGGACATGTTCATACAGTGGGATAAACACACACACTCAGAAATGCAGGTGCAAAGCAATCAAACACTGGCAAATGATAAAATGTGTGTGACAAAAGAGGTAATGCATGTACTTCTGTGCTGCACTGAGACAGAAATGCACAGAAAGGCACATGAAAACAGCCACAAACACACACACACACACACACACACACACACACATTTACGGTGCTGTACAAAGCTGCAGCAAGGGCAAACGTTACTAACCAGAGTTTGACTGCAGTAAGCACATATACATTCACTGCACAGCTCTGAGCTAGAGGCGAGCACATGAGTATGCAGTGCA
Source organism: Heniochus monoceros (assembly GCA_029783685.1). Taxonomy (NCBI): domain Eukaryota; kingdom Metazoa; phylum Chordata; class Actinopteri; order Chaetodontiformes; family Chaetodontidae; genus Heniochus; species Heniochus monoceros. The sequence goes on along the minus strand of JAPZEA010000004.1, from coordinate 11,301,229 downwards.
CGCACTCAGACACACACTATGAGCACAGAGTCAAGCACACGCACACTCCGGTACGTACGGCAGCAGTGAAGATGAAGATAATTACACAACAGTGACATTGGTTTTTAATTGGACCTGTTTTTAATGCCGTTATTATTCTGTTTTGTCACAGTGTTAACGGTGCACTTTGTTCTGTGCAGGGTAGTCCATGACATCTGTCTCGAAGGAGCATCTTTGATTCCTCTTAAGCATGTCTTAAGCAAACCTTTGTGATTCTCTTATACACAGTGCAAAGATGAATCATCTTAATGCTTGAAAATTGGTGTTTTTTCATATTAACAAATTGTGACACCAGCCATCTTTTTGTTATATTTTTGGGTTGTTTGCTTTTTATGTTTTACTGACCAAAGCCCAACATCTCCCTGCCTTTCATTTTTCTGCTTCAGTAATGACTATGCTAAATAGTCTGTGCTAATGTCTCAACGTGGCAGCCATTACCATATATCTCATACGCTTTTAGTGGCTTCTCCTGTGCTGCCATAGAAGGAGGCACAGGCTGAGAGGTAGCTCATATTCTCGTTGTGTTGTTCTTTGTGTGCTGTGATCACCAGTAAGGGTAAATATAGCTCTTTTGGCAGAAGCCTGCTAAGAGGATCACAGCTCACAATAGGTGGTCTGCACACAACAGACATCAAAATGCCAACGAACCTGTTTGTGGATTGACGTGTGCACACGTGCACATGATGACTGCACACACAGACACACACCTACGGCACACACACCCATACGCAGAGACGACGCCTCCCCTGAGAGCTTTCTCTCCACCTCGCAGGTATAATTGTGTTTCTGCTCCTCTCCTCTCAGTTGTGACTCGGCCCCAGATGAAAAGACATAATTAAAAGAGAAAAGTTGTGTTTGTTGCAAAGAAGGGATGGGTGTGGGAGAGGACAGGATGAAGGAAGGAGAAAGATTAGCCACAACAAAGCTTCATCAGGCTACAAAAACATCTTGAGTAGCTGGGAGACAAAGGACTCGGATGCGCCTTTATCTCCCAATAATAAAAGTCCTCCAAATCCCTGTGGCTAAGCTGCCATAACTAAAGCCTGCCGTTGGCTTAGGTCTGCACTGAATTTGTTGGACAACAAAAGCAGAAAAATATGAGAAGATAGACCAAGCACCCGAGAAATATATATACCTCCATTCATTGTGTGCAAAGAAGTAAAAAGTCAAGTGCCTTAGTGGTGGCATTTGAGAAAAGGTTACTTTGTTATTTGCTTATTTTGTTTGTGTGTGTGAGACGTGTGTGTGAGTGCCTCAGTGAAAGCGTGAAGCGGACGGTCATTTTCTCACTCTGCAATTTCGCCATGTAAATGAGATCACAGACGGTAAGCGATTTCACTACCTTTATCTCTCTAAGTTGAAACAGCTGCGATATCCCTCGCAACCAAAATTGCCCGGCAGTTAAACTGGCAATTTTGGCTGCATGCAAAGGGACTAGTTCATTTGAGAGACAAGCTAACTCATACTTCTTATGACCCTCACATGCACGACAACAAACACACTCATAAACATGCTATTAAACAGGTTATTATTAACTGCCTGACCCTTGGATGAGGGAGTGTCAGAGATGATGTTGGAGCGATACAGCGGACAGAACGACACACTGCAAAATGAACACACATGTTAGCGCGTTATAGCCTGTGCAGAGACAGCACAATGTGCACAGAGGTTCATAAAAAACAGGCTGCACCTCAGGGGAGGAATCAGCAGAGGCAGAGTCATAAAACTGAAGATGCATGGCCACTGTAAAGTATATAAAGGGTTTTTACATTAAAAACAACTGCAAGGTATTATTACGGCGTACATGTGGCTGATACTGCAACCAAACCCACCTGGTGCAGCCACCTTGGCCACCTAAACATGATTTATCTTGTGGTGTACGGTTTCTGACACCACAGACAGCTTACAGCAGAGTTTGCCATACGTAAAGCTCCTCTGCTTGTGTGGTACCTATTATTTTGCTCCCTTCCTTTTCAAACATCTGGAGGGACTTGTCCGAAAAGCCCAGTTAGGCTCCCGAAAGCCTCTCACATGAATACTGAGTGTTTTGCATGAGGGAGTTTATTTTAAATACCCGTCTCAGGATAAGAGCTAGTTTCTGACACGTAAAGAAAGTGCGCCTGCGTGACTCCTGACCCTCTGGCCCTCATAATCCTGCACAATGACTCCCTGAGGTCCACACTCGGAGGACCCTGCTGGAATAGGTCACCCAGCAGATGCCTGCCCAGCCAGGTTCCTTCTGATCTCACTGCCCGGAGGTCTGCGGACTTCAACACCATTTTCAAGTGTTGATTTTGTTCTAAAGAATCCCACCAAACCCCACCGCCGGATAAACGCTGCACTCTGCGTGAAGCTGGAACTTCAAAATATACTGTGACTGACTGCTTTTGAGGAAAATAAGCATTCCTTCCAATCTCTTGACACTAATCATAACTTTGCTTTATTCTGCGATCAGATTAGAGAATAATCCTGTCTACTTTCTGATGCAGAGCGGGCTGGTTACTTTAGGGCAGAGAGGAGTCGATACAGCAAGTTTTGAAAGTTACCTAAAGTTCATCTAAACAATAAAAGAGCGTGCATTAACATTCCTTCATATATAAGCAAAGCAGTGAGTGGGAGGTATTTCCAGGCTGAGAAAACAAGGAAATCTACAGCGACTGTAGGTTAAAACAACTGACAAAAAATCAAAGAAATGCATCAATTTTTTTAAAATCCTCTGGTTGCTTTAAAACAGAGTCCTGGGTGAGAGAAGCGTCAATCCCTGATATGAAGTGGAAATAGAAAAGTGAAGGTTTAGTGGCAGCTTCGAGCCCCACAGTGTTAAAAACCAGGAGTGTGTGAGTCAGTCAGTGTTTCTCTCTGTGTACCAGAGGTAAAGAGAGGCAATTTGTCGCTGAATGCTTGACGTATTCTCTTGGCGATAGGAACAGAGAAGCTGTTAGGTAACATCTCTCTGTTTCCAACATCTTGCCTGTTTCTTCTCACTCTATTTAACACACACAAAGACACACACTCACACAAGATCTCAGACAGTCATTCTACACAATTCTAGAAAACTTGCTCCTTAGCAACCCCAACGCACTAATCTGCCGTCGATTTACTCTCTTTGTGGGTAGGCTGTATTATGCTGCAATCCAATCTAATTTTTTTTTTCGTGCTTGAGATGCCCTGTTTGCAGCTTAGCATGTGTGATTGAATAGGGTCCTATGTGATCAATAGAGCTCATTAAATGTCCCTGTGGGCAGTTGTCTCCCCCTGAAGCTCACTTAGATTGCTTTTACCTGCAGCCTGCTCTGCCTTTTTGCTTCAAGTGGTTCCAACTTTGTTTGCGGCATAATTAATTTTCTAATTGAATTACTCAAGCCTGGCCTGTGTGTGCTATTTTCCTCAATGTAGACTGAGGTATCCATTTGGTTCCCTTCAGGACAGGCTGTGGGTGTTTCGGCGTGAGAAGGCTCTGGGATCGCTGTATGTTTGGGATGGGCGGGTGTTAGACTGCCTTCCAAGGGGAGGCTGAAGGAAACAGTGGCTGCACCTGTTGTTCCCTGCGGTTGCTGTGTGGTGGGGTTAGCACCTGCTCACGCGGCTGCTGTGTGGCTGTCTGTGTGGGCAGCAGGGATAACAGGGGGACCATTCACACACGCTCAGACTGCTGTCTGCAGCCCCTCTCCCTCAATGCTCGTTCACTCTGGGAGCTCTCTGCTCCATCATTTCTTCTTCTGTCTCTTTCAGCCTCAGCCTATCCCCTCCTGTAGCCTATATGCCAGATTGCTATCTGCCACACTTTATCCTTTGTATCCCCGATCTGTCTGTCTGTGTTTCTGTCTCTCCCTCTCCTCCTCCCCCTCCTCCTCCCTCTAGTTTTTTTGTCTCCAGCCATCTCTTTTTGCCTTTCAACTCACACAGAAACACAAACAGCGGCAGCTGGGAGCTGTTATAGTCCTTCTGTGGAACTTGATAGCTTTTACTGTGAAGGATGAAGTTGTAAACAATAAATTACATATAACTACTAAATCACTTCAGTAAGAACCGGGACAGCAGAGAGTGAGCTTTTAACTTGGGACATGTGCACTGTGGTTATGGGCAATTTAGGTGACAAGTTATTGTAAGTGTGCAAGACACATTTCAGACAAAGGCTACACTTTAGAGCTCTCTCTTGAGTATCTCCAGGTTTTGTCAGTCATCTCTGAATCTGTATCGTCACCAGCTGTTTGAATAAAATGCTAAGAGACAGGCTGATGATGGGGATCTATGCCTAAATCACTAATAACCATCTTAAATTTCAACACCAGGAAATACAGTGTGCTCAGCGCATCTGTCATGCCACTCCTGTTTCGCTACTGTGAATGAGTAATGACATAATTGACTTTATGGGCTTCCAAATCATCACATGTGACCTTTACTCTCAACTGAAACCTTAAACAAACATGCAATAAAGCAGCATGACTGAAGTAAAACATTTGACAGCAATAAGGCTTAAATCATTACCTGTCACCCGGGTCGTGATCTAAATAAGAATTTCACTCAGGCTTTGTGCTCGTCCTTGCAATGCAGCGTTATAATGTGCAAGTATTGGGAGCTCTTTTTGCTGAGACATCACTTCAAACCAATACGTGAAAGAATCAGCACTGGAAGGTCCAATGCAACACGTGAAAGAACAATGATATGCAACAAAGACATGCAAATAAAAAAAAGCATCAAACTTGCAGCAGACACAAAGAGCAGTTCGTGTCCACAAAGGTCCGGGCGATGCCAAACAGACATGTACTGGCTCACCCGGAGGAGAAGCCTAATAATGCAGCATCGCGCTCGGTGGTGGCAGCGATAAAATTGCGCACATGCTGTATATACCTGTTCATCCCGTCCACCCCCGTCTCCCTCACACATATCCATCTCTCAATCCCACCATTTGGCACACTCACCGCACCAGATGGCCAGGTAGGGAGGCGGAGGCAGGTGCCAGTCGCCAACTCGCCCTCTCCGGTCGCTCTTCTTCCTCTCTGTGGAGAAAAGGGGTGATGGATACCAGGGCTCTCGGTATCCAAAGCCTCTGTGCAATAACGGCAGCTCCTCAGCCGCACCTCACCTGTCTCTTCCCTCTACGGTTCCTGCGCGTCGCCGTAGCATCACCGTTTACCGAGCGCGTCCAAAACGCCCAGTCAACTACAAAACGCTTTTTTTCTACCCTGGAGAGAAAGAGTCCGTGTGCGTAACCTATTGAGGTTTTCTGTGATCCAGAATACGTCTTCCTCCCCGGCAGCCTTGTTCAGACCCTTGCAAAATCCCAAATCCTGCAATTGCGGACTGTATTAAGTCTTCTGTGAGGGGGGACCGGCCAGTTGTCTGCACTTGGTCAAGCTACGGCTGTGAAATCAGTAGTCAGCAAAATGTAATCTCCTTTTTAAATTTACAGTGGCGAGGTGAAATGTCCAACGCAGAGCAGCCACAGTGACAGCAGGGGCCCATAATTCACACCCCCTGAAACACAGTCCTGCAGTGGATCAATGATGAATGGAGGACCTCTCTCTCTCTCTCTCTCTCTCTCTCTCACTCTCTCTCTCTCTCTCTCTCTCTCTCTCTCTCTCTCTCTCACACACACACACACACACACACACCGACTTTCTGTGTCAAACCATTATTGAAATGCGTCTTTGATGTTCAGGAAAGTTGTAGTCAAAAGGCTTAAAGCATACAGAAAGCGACATAGGGGAGTAATAAGGGCAACATATTGTAATAAATAAAAAATGAAAATACATAAAAATGAGTCAGAGTTCATCACTACAATGCTTTAAACAATGTTTAAAGAAAATAGAAATACAACTCTTAAGAGAAAAATATTAAATGTTGAATAGAAAGAGATCTGGACCATTGCTAAAAATACTGAGTCACCAGTATGTGTTTAATATATCGAAACTATCGATATGAAGGTTCATTTGCCATAACTCGTTTAATGGAACTTTTCATATACAGATACAGACAGACATTAGCCATTTATTAGTACAAGTACTGTTCTTATAGTTCTACTCCTGTACATTTCATGGGAAAACTTAGTACATTTTTTTCCTCCGCTACAGTTTTGCATTTGAATAATGAACAGTTTGTAAAATATGATGCATATGAGCGTTTTTGTAGAAACTGCCTGGCAGTATATGAAGTAATTAAAACTGACTCCCATTTGACCAGCTATAACATTAACTGTTGTTTACCATCATTTGTATTAATTAAATAATATAATATTCAATAATATAACACCGAGTAAGGCCATCAGGCGGCATATAATGAGGACATTTACTTTTGGTACAATTACGTTTTTCTGATAAGACCTCTGCTTTTTTAATTACGATTTGGAATGCAGGACCTTTATTTTTGATTGTTTTTTTTTTCGTTGATGTATTGCTGTTTTCACTTGAAAAGAGGATACTGAATGCTTGTTCCACCACTAATTCTGGATAGGGTTTTAAACATTTAGACTGGAGTGAATATAAAACACAAACACAATTTCTGTGCTATAGACTCATTTTATTTTTCATCTTCCAGTTTCCCATGTTGGATTGAACATGCCCTTTGTGTATGTTTTTTTTTCCTTGAGTTTGTTGATATTTGAAGACGTGTTTTATGGTGTATGTATGATGTTTAACGACAGACTCCCATCAAATGAATGTATAAAATAAAGCCATAAGAAAAGCTTATTTTACCTGCTGAAGTATTATGTTTTTAGCAATAAAACCCTTTAGGGAAGCAAAACTGTTAAATGTTGTGAAGCCTTAAACTGTTGAAATAAATTTACACACATGCGATATAAATGTGATGATGATAAATTATATCAGGACACATTGTAATAAAGTTTTGAAATGGAATAGACCATTGCGTCACTTCCGGCTTTAGTCGGACAGTAGTAGAAAAAAAAATCTGGTTGCCATGAATTTCAGCTAGCTAGCCACCGACAACTGTCAGTACACTTGAGTAAAACCATCCATGTCAAGACACAAGCAGGGTTTTCGGAGTCGTGTGCTGCTTCTGTGTACATTGAGGGGCACACCAGCCTGCCTGCCAACCTAACGTTACTGTGAATCGGTAAGTAGCTAGCTTTTAGGCTAGCGAGGTAGCGGGCTAGCCGCCGCCGCTAGCTTGTTGCCTTGCTAACGGTAAGTGATGATATTTTGACTGTTTGCTGGCATTAACCTGCCCCGTGAGTAATATCCAATAACAGCAGTAGCGTGTTGTACATCTACCTTTCCAGTTGTGTATATGTTATGTCAATATACTGCTCCCGTTGTGCGCCCACATCACTGGCTAACGTTAGAGGTTAATATCGTTGTTAACCATCTAGCTACCATTAGCATATCAGTCGCTCCCTGTCGCTCTGTGTTGAGGGGGTGTTGTAGTTAGTCACCAATGTCCATGATCACATCAGGGCATCTGAATCACTTTAATCCCGCAGTGAGATTTTAGCAGCCTCAGTGCATGGATAAATGCATATAACTTTCGCCCTATTGAACGCTAGTTGGTTACAGGAGCTGTATAATGATGACAATAACAACTGACGTTTGAGTCCATGTAATGAGTCCGGGTTGTCTTTTATCTTTGAATCAGTAATCTCTTCCTCATAACTGTGATGCCAGGTCACTATTCACTCTTTGTCCAGTGTCTAAGTAATTGTATTTGGTTCTAACAGCTGTATTTTAGAAAGCAACAATGATAGCACGGGCTTGTTAATATTTATCATGTCACTTTATATCAGCACATAAAACCGCTAGAAAAGCTTCATTAAAAGACCTGCCGAGTCAGTGGCCTTGCCTTTGTGGCTTTAAGTTGTCATATACAGAATGTTGCCACATGATGTCAAGCTGTTTTAATGTGTTATTATTTCTTTTTTCTTTATCAAGTTCCAGCTGGCTAAGTGACTTGACCAGAAAACCTTGGCACCGTTGTGTGCCAGTTCATTTCAAGACCCGGGGATTTCTGAATCCAGGTATGTTTATTCACGATAGCTGCTCAGGGTTCCCCCCAGGAAATTGGTCAGAGGAGGGAGGGGTTAAGCACTGTTTATCTCTACTTTTCCTAACTTGTAAAAACCTTTTTTTCCACTGACTTTGCAACATTCTTCTCTGATTAATAACTGCAAAGCAATCCTGGGGTATGATGGAGCAATGAATCACCTGCTTAACCCGCACATCCTTACGCATAACATATTGTAATCAATGTTGTTACTAGATGATGATTTGAAAATTTGCCTCATTGATTAAATATGTTGCCCTTGCCTTTGTGATGTAGTGCTGCTGCTCATTTTCCCTATAGCTTAATAAACCTGATGTTATATTTCATTAAAATGTAACATTTTCTGATGACAGTGGCACCCTGTTGTGAATCAGCGATGAAGGGCTTTGCTTCTTGCATGCTTTTCTTATCCTGTCTCTCAGCAACCTAATTACTCCATCTACCATGTTTATTTTTCTACCAGAAGATGAACGGTCTGTCCATACGAGAGCTATGCTGCCTGTTCTGCTGCCCCCCTTGCCCCAGCCGCATTGCAGCCAAACTGGCTTTCCTCCCTCCAGAGCCCACCTATGCCCTTCTCCCTGACCCAGATCCAGTTTCTGGAGCTGGAACTGCTCCTGGATCCAGCTCCGGGGCTGCTGTGCCTTCTCTTGGAGCCCCAGGACTGCGTTCCCGGCTCAACACCGGTAGTGGAAGCGACAGAGGAGGCGGAGGTGGTGGTGGTGGTGGCGGAGGGGGAGGAGGAGGAGGAGGAGGAGTAGGAGGAGGAGGTGGTGGCAGCAGCAGCGGTGGTGGTGGTGGCGGCAGCGGCAGCAGTGGGAGTGAGGGCAGGTGGAAGCTTCATCTCACAGAGAGAGCGGAGTTCCAATATTCACAGAGAGAGCTGGATGTGACGGATGTATTCCTGACCAGATCCAGCCGAGGGAACCGGGTGGGGTGCATGTACATTCGCTGTGCTCCCAATGCCAGGTGAGACACACACCACCCCTTGAACACAACCCTATATCTCTGTGTTTTGCTTGTGCTTTAAATAGAACAGCTTGCCTTTCTTTTGTTGGATCCAAAAATATGTATGCTTTTCTCTGTCATACAGAAATATACCGTTTCTCCATCAACTTGGGGCTTTCCAGGACAGCAGTGTCCTTGTTTATCCTCAGCCTGCTTCTTAACTTCCTTCTCTCTTCTTTGTCCTTTGCCTCTCAGGTTCACAGTGTTGTTTTCCCATGGCAATGCAGTAGACCTGGGTCAGATGAGCAGCTTCTACATCGGTTTAGGAACGCGCATCAACTGCAACATCTTTTCCTATGATTACTCAGGCTACGGTGTTAGCACTGGCAAGCCCTCTGAGAAGAACCTTTATGCTGACATTGATGCCGCCTGGCACGCCCTGCGCTCCCGGTAAGCAGGCAGAAACTGTCCATTCCCATTCCCACAGGGTCCAAAATGAACAGCCAACAACCACCAAATGCCAGTTAAAGTCTTTGGTAGATAAATCAGCGAGCGTCACTCACATCACTGGCCAGTAACTTTGTGAAAGTAGCATTTGGTTGGCTCAATTATACACAAATTTTGTCCCATCTGACCACGGTAAACTCTCTGTGACCATCAGCCAGTCAAATCAAAGCTAAACAATGGCTCTGTATCAAACAGGCTGATGATTGGCTGTCACATACTGAGCTCTGCATGAAGTGGCAGCATGTAAAATTCAGAAAAATATTCCTCTTGTTTATCTGCTTCCAGCATGGTTAATGAGCCTAATGTTAGCAGAAACTTACATTCCCAAGTGGCAACACAGAGGAACTTCGAGGCCACTGAAAAATGACAAATAAAAACTTAAGACAACAATCATTTAAACTCCCTGATTCTGTGCTTAAGATAGTGTTTAAACAGGCAGGGTACGATGTTGGTACCCTGGTAATAATTGCCACATTTTACTTTTGCTACTGCTACTACTACTTTTACTTTTATTACTTACTTTACTTTTTTTTTTGACTTTGCAGCCTTGGGCAAGTGAAGTGTCATGCTCTTTGCTTATGGTGCTCTCTTTCAAGCTTTGTTTATTATTAACATGAAAGACACTGATAGTTGTTCTTATTGGACTGAAAGGGGAACTGAACCACATTAATCTGCACATGGAATTAACACACACTTATATTCTGTTCTGAAATGTGTGTGTGTGTTGTCTCAGGTATGGCATCAGCCCTGAGAATATCATCCTGTATGGACAGAGCATCGGCACAGTGCCCACAGTAGATTTGGCGTCACGGTTTGAGTGCGCCGCTGTGGTCCTCCACTCTCCTCTCACCTCTGGCATGAGAGTGGCTTTCCCTGACACCAAGAAAACATACTGCTTTGATGCCTTCCCTAAGTAAGTTCCTCAACAGAGAACATATTTTAGTTTTATTCTCTGTGCTGTATTTTAAATATGATATTCTTTAAAAGAACTGAAGTGAAATTTCACTATAAATCTGTCTTTTCAGGATAAAATATTTATAACATTATAAATTCTAATGATACCTGTAAAAAGATCAGGGCGGTGGTGATTACTTGAATTTAGTTATTTACATGAAACTCGAATGGCAGCAAATTATCCTATTGAAAAAGAAGTATGAAAATGTCCATTTAAACTTCTCGAACCGCTCCTGTGGTATAATCATCGTCCCTGCTGTTTTTAAGCATGTTCCAAAGCCAAAACATTTTATTTGACAATACAAAGCTTCCATTGAAATTTTAATCGTTGTATTATGTATTATTGTGCAAAATGAAAGCAGTGTGACACATCTAGCTGTTGTTCCTACGGAGGTTGAATGCACTTTTTGTGAGTCACGTTTGACAAAAGTGACTGTTAAATGAAAAAGGTTGGGTAATATTAGATACATTGTGAGATTACAGAAATTTGTCT